>JAPYZE010005044.1:0-12258 GCA_030522805.1 Leptomastidea abnormis | reverse complement strand
TATATATATATATATATATCTAATGCCTTTCTCCAACAACAAAACAGTCGAAAAATCCGCAAGAGGACAGGCAAGAAAAGTAGAAAAGAGGAGAATGAGGCGGAGGAGGAGGAGGAGGAGGAGGAGGAGGAGGAGGAGGAGAGGCAGTAGAAGTAAAGGAAGAAGCAATTGTTCGGCGCTGCGGAAGTAAAAAATGAAAGCACAAAGAGAGCGGAATGAGCTGTCGAAAAAGGAGAAAGAACAATTATGAATGGGGATGACGGGCGAGCAGCGGTATAGTCCCGTAACCTCGGTGAATTATGACAGAGCCCGGAGAATGGATACGACGTTAGCGAGCGACGAATCGAAAAATGGCGGAATGAAGAAGCGCGCGCGCTCGCGCGCCTGGCTGAGCCAGAGGAAAGCAGGGGTCGGGTGTAGCACGGCTAGAAGAAAAGCAGCACGACTCGCGATATAGAAGTGTGTGCTTGTGTGTGTGTGTGTGTGTGTGCGTGCGCGCGTGTGGGGGTGAAAAGCGCGAGCCCGAGACCCAAGCGCCCGGGGCGTGAGCGATGAGACAGTCCGGAGTCTCTGCTGGGCTGCTGCAAGTGGTTTGTGCCGAGCGGCAGCCGTTCGTTAAGCCCCCCTCCCTCCGCTCTCCCCCTCCCTCCATTCCCTTCTCCGCGCTATTGCACGTCCGGCTGACCAAAGTCAGCGTACTCCACTTATCTCCCTGTAGCCATTGTCGAATTCTCTCTCTCTCTCCCTCTCTATCCCTCTCTTACTATCTTTCGCTTGCTTTCGATTCAACGTTTCGCACCGACCGCCAACTTTTTAATGAACTCTTGCCTCTGCTCGCCGGCTTCTCCTTCCAAAGCGCGGGAGATTGAACGAAGGATAGATTGCCGTTGCTGCTGCTGCTGCTGGTGTTGCTAGTGCGGTTGGTGGTGCTCTCGCGCAATCAATTTCCCAGAGTGCAGAGAGCTGCCGGCGTCTTTTGTGTATCGACCTGTCCGCGGCCTGAATTTTTCAGCCAGTTATCCCGATCCTCCTCATTTTCCTTCTCCTTCTCCTCCTCCTTCATTTGGCTCGTGACTCGCCGGAATCGCAAGCTATTTGTCATCAGGTCGACCCGTCACGGTCTCGAGGCGAGCTCGTCCTCGCACGAGAGCCCGGATGAGATGAAAATTATTTTCCGCCCGGGACCCGACAGCCCGGAGAAAAAAAGGAAGGAGAGAAAGAGAGAGAGAGAGAGAGAGTAACACTAATTTTTCCCGATGCTTCGCGGCGTACAGTCATGCGACAATCGAGGAGTAGGTACGCGTTAGTGGCGGGGCTCGGGTAGAGACGATCAGAGTAATTACGCACGCTCCGCCTATGCAGACAAGAAAGCCCCTGACCAAGGGGTGAACAAGTATAGAGCTGGCCTAGCTTTGGTCTGAAGGCCAGCTGAATCAAGAGCGAAAAACTAACGAGCGAGCAGGAGAAAGCCGCGGAACAAAAGTGTTTGATGGGGATAAACAAGCGGGAGAGAAGAAAGTTTTGGTAGTGGGTTGGGGGGGGTGGTGCGGCGCGGGAGAGAAATCTCCAGAGAGCGAGTGAGAGAAGGGGGGGGCGGATAAGCCTGTGTGTGTGTGTGTGTGTGTGTGTGTGTGTGTGTGTGTGTGTGTGTGTGTGTGTGTGTGCGAACGTGAGAGAGAAAAAGAAAAAGTGAGGAGGGGAAGGGGGGAGAGGTAAGAAAACGAGAGAGCACCGCAGTCTCACGTAGAGCCGAAGTTCATCTAGCCCCTTCCCCTATGCGCGCGAATGCTCTCGGCGGGCGAACGTGGTCGGGAGTCCGAACGAGCAAGCGCGCTTGTGCTTCAACGTGCTTTTTTACGTGTGCGGTCAACTTAAATCGCTGCCGTTGTTACACACTGCGCTGTACCACTCCCCCGTGAGACCCTTAAGAGAAAAAGAGAAAAAGAGAAAGAGAGAGAGAGAGAGAGAGATAGAGAGCTTCAGCGAATTTAGAGCGATCTCGTTTTTTCACCTACGATTCTCTGTTCTACTCTTTTTCCCCTTCTAGTTTTTGGTTAATCATCATGACGATACAACTATAATTCATATTTTTTGTAAAATAAAATATTATACTTTTTTTAATGAATAATATTTTGAATGTAAATGATATACTTTTAGCTGTTTATTATAATAAACATTATAATATATTGTTACTATTTATTTTGCAACGTATATTTTTATTCATTGTTCAAATAACCACTTAATTGTTCAGGTTTGATTATAAATTTTTTTCACCGCATAACTTTCTTGATCTTTTGTTTCTTGTTTTTTTTTCAGATATAAAAGTATTTAATTTTACACGATTACTTATAAAATAATTTTGCTGCACTTGCCAAATGAAATAACTAATTCTTAAATTTAAAAGATAAAAATAATTTTTTCTTTTTTTTTTCCTTCAAGCAGGCACAAACCCTGATTACATTTAATAACTACACACATCTAGCATGAAACTTATTCCCTGGTGAATTGAGAAAGATTATTCAAATGCCAAGTTATATGCGAGAATTGAAGTTGTAGTGAATATTATACAAATATAGTTAATTAAAAAAAAAAAAAAAAAAAAAAAAAAAAAAAAAAAAAAAAAAAAAAAAAAAAAAAAAAAAAAAAAAAAAAACAATCAAATGAATTGTATCATAAAAATCAATAAAACTAGAAAGATAAACGAGGGTGCAGAAAATACATTATAAGTTAAGATTATTTTAAAAGCTGAGCTCGAACGCCCTCTGTTAAAATTTAGTAGCTTAGGTTAGAGCTTAAAAAAAAATATAGCACGAGGTTTTAAAATCGACTTAAAAAATCGAAAAGCCTCTAAAAAGTAATCGAAAGTACATTCAAACGAGGCAGGCAGTTTTGGAAGAATTTAAATTTTTTCTATTTTTTTCCAACAGCTAAAACAAAACTCCCAAGTTTTATTTGATTTCACAATTCCAGCCAAACGCAATTCTTCAGTTTTAATAAGTTTTATCCCAACTTTCATAGATAATTCTGTTCTTCCTTATTTAATATACCTACCAAAAAAAGTATATATGTATATATGCCTATATGTATATAACGAAGAGTCACACAGTCACCCTATACCGTCATATTTGTCCCGCCTTACTTTCACCTATACAAACGCTAGGGTGCGCAGAAACGAGCAGAATAGCCAAAATTAATATCAATAATAATCAGACTAATTGCCGGAGCCATAAACGTCCGCATCTGACGGGGGTGGAAAAGGAAAATCGCAGCAGCAGCAGCAGCAGCAGTAACAGCAGTAACAGAAGCAGAGCAGCTCGTCGGCAGTGATATTCCCCTGTCGGCCGTGAAACTGCATTGGCCGCAATGCAGGTGATTCTCGCAGTTAATTAGGAAGCTAAATATAAACTGAACGCGCGTACAGGGGCGAAGAGTGCAGCAGATGCGCGATGCGCATCAAACGCGAGGAGCCGGAGCGCAGGGTGAGATGAGTAGGAAGCGTATATTATATCGTCTACTGTTGCAGTATAAGCACACAGCACACAGCAGAGAGAGAAAGCAGTAACGACTAGAACGCGCTGGCAACTGTTATTGTTGTTGTTGTTGTTGTCGTCGTTCTTGTTGTTCTTGTTGTTGTTTTAGTTGTTGTAGGCAGTGGGGGGGGGGGACGGTAGGTAGTGGGTAAATCGGCGAGGGGGGGCGGGGGGAGAAGGAGGAGGAGGAGGATGATGAGAGGAAGGAGGGTGTATCTCCCGATATGGTACTGGGCCTCGTTGCGGCCGAGCTGTGACATTTCACGGCGCGAATACGCGTCTTTGTTTGCTCCGAGTTTCGAGCAAGTCGAGCGACAGCAGCGAGCTACTATATGAGGCCACCCGGGTGGCTGCTGTGTAACTATAACCCACGCGCCGGCGGAGACTATATATATATACGGCGCAGATATAGCGCCGAGTTTTGTGCCGCTTCTCGGGGCGTTATGTGTGTGTGTGTGTGTGTTGGTGTGTGTGTGTGTGTGTGTGTGTGTGTGTATGTCACGTATGTCGCGTGTACTTGCATGCACTCTCCGCGTGTTCGTGTGCTCGTGTATACGATGCTGTGCTTGTGCTTCGCGCGCAGTATACTCGTTCCGAGCGGGCAATTGAACAAGTTTCGTCGCCGCTGCCATCGCGCTATCGCCCAGCCGTGACTATATAGCGCGAATATTCCTGAGCCCGCATTGTACGATGTTCCGCTACGTGTTTACACCTGCTCTCCTTCCAACGGCAAATTCGTATAACAATTATTGCCTTGATACTTGCTTGCTTGCTATCTTTCTCTCCCTCCCTCCCTCCCTATTTCTCCCACTATTTCCTTCTTTCCTCCTACTCTTAATTCTCTCTCGCTCGCTCACCTCTTCTTTTCTCATTCTACGTATACTCATACATATATATATATATATATATATACACCTTTTTAAGTACATACATGCCACAGGGGTATATGACGTGTGCTTCCAGAGATTTGCGCACAGGCTGCAAATATGATACACCTATTACCGCTCAGCACACCAACTCTTTACGGTTGTTCTTTTTATTTTGTTATTTAGGAAAAGCCCAGCTGAATATCAAAGCCAATTATTTCGTAAATTTACCCTTTGTTAAACTTGCCAAGTTAGTTTGCATATAATTAACGTTAATATACTGTAACTCTAGTGGAATTGCCAAAACGTATTTATGATCCGCACCAAATAATAAACAACAGCAATTTATATTAAATAAAAAGCCTTAATTTAATGTTCCCTTTTTTTATTTAACATATATTTTACCCCCTTTATATATATATACTATAGCTATAATGTGCGTTTGATACACAACTTTATAAATAACCTGAGAATAAACAAAAAAATTTCCATTGTCAAAATGACAGCAGATTAGTCAATTATTGTATTAAAAATGTTATTTAGACGCAAATAATCAGTTATTTTTATTTTTTTCTTAATGTTCAAAAAATCACAACTAGCCACTCTCGTCCGTACAAGAGCAACGGCTGGAGAACGAAGGAACAAAGCAGAAAAAATCTCATATAGAAACGGCGCAAACAAAAAGATTAAGGAATAAAAATAGTTTTCTTCCTATGGCATTACTCGAGTAAGCCGAGTGAGAAAGGGATAATAATAGTAGTAGTAGTTGCTGCTGCTACAGAGAAAAAGCTCGGGGGTGTAGAGGCTCGACGTAACAATGACCAGAGCGATTTCTAGCGCAAGGCTTCGCGAGGCATCGTAACCCGACACGCGTCCGTGTGCAGTTTACGAAAGTGGCCCCTCTCTCTCTCTCTCTCTCTCTCTCTCTCTTTCAAACACACACAAGCACGCGCTCGCGCTAACACCCAAGTACATTCACACTCGTTGCCTCTCACTCTTTCCTCTTCCTCGCCTTCTTCGCTCTCCACCGGCTTCCAGCCAGCCAGCCAGCCAGCCTGACTGCGGTGCATCTCGCACACACGCGAATCACTGGCCGATATAACCCGCAAAGAGGAAAAGCTATAGGGTAGGCGTATCGGAACAGCTCGGAGGCGCAGAGAGGGGAGGGGAGAGCGAAGCGTTTGGGTACACGAGCGATTTCAGCAAACACTACATCCAATTATCGGATATTTCCAAGCCGCGAACGAGCAGTTATACGAGTAGTTCTTGCCAGCGTATAGCTATATACACCTGCTCAATTAGTGCTCATTATTTTTGCCGCGTACTTATACAAGTGAAATGCATTTTGAATATAGGCGGCAGCGAGCTTGTCACACCTGTATTATAGTCTGCTTTAATTACGCGAATTGCCAGGCTACTCTTTCGGCCGCAAATCGTATAGAAGTCCCCCCCGGCTCTGCCGTTACCTCTGCCATTTTTCTGATGCTGTGTTATACGTGTGTGTGTAATGTAGCTGCTGCTGTTGTTTTTTTCACAAGACCAGCATCATCGCTTTCAACCTTCATTGCTTCATGAATTTTCCTTGTCGATGGTGACCTACTGTCTAATAATGCCTCCATTTATCATTTTCCGGCATGTTAATGAAACAAGTTCATCATCATCATCATCATTATAAAATTAATGCAAGCAGCAGCACAGGAAGAGAGTCGAGTTGGAGTTGGCGGGGTAGGCGTTTTCCATGTAGCTCGCCACCGCACCGCCGGGCAATCCGTCAATGCCTCTGCTCGCGCGGGCGCTCGCGAAACGGATTTGTGATGAGAGAGTAAGGGTGGTGGGTGGGGGGGGGGGGGTCGGAATGGGTAGAAAGGAGCGAGGGAGCCTAGTCTTTGATAAATATCCCGATGTTTTGGGATCCCGGGTCGGGTACGCGTCTCCGAGGCGCGAGCGAGACTATAAGCCCCGGCCGAGCTGCAGAGATAACGCTGGCGCACGCCCTCTTGGGCTTCCCCCCCCCCCACCCCACTCCTCCCACCATTCCCTCGTACATTGTCCCGGAAGTTTAAACAGATTACGAGCAGCAGCAGCAGCGCGCAGTTTAGGGCTGAACATTCTGTGCTAGCGCTCTCCTCTTAACCCGCACCGGGAGTGTTTCGTCGGCTGCACCGTTCTTGCAGCTGCAGGCTGCTTTGCCTCCTGCTTTGGCAGCAGCACCGCTGGCACAGGACTAGGAATACCCCCCAGCTCTTGATTGTTTCTAAATTGATTTTACGGCACACGAGACTTGCGGCGGATTCGAATGCGCACGATAATACGTCCACACAGCTCTACACGGCTCCACGACTACTTACACAATCGCGCTTTCGATATTGCCGACTTATTGCAGGATATTTTTTTATCTCTGGCTGCTGTGTCATGTACCACCTGTAAAGATAAATAGAACTCCAAGTAAATATATATATATATATATATATATTTTAAGTAAAGTGCTCAAATAAACAAAGAGTAGGTATAAATGATTTAGTTATACAGACAGTAACCAAAAGAATTTTTCTGTTTTGTTTTTTTCTTATTATTAGTTATTATTATTATTATTATTATTAGTGCTATAAATAACAATTTAAATAGGGTGAAAAAAATATTTTTTTTTAAAAATAACTTTTGATCATCAAATATGAAAATTTAAAATGAGTTTAAATGATTTTCAATGTAAAAATCAATTTGAAATTAGTTTTTTTCTTCAAAAATAAGCAGAAGTTGTAAAGTAATCGTCATTAAAACACGCTGATTTACTGCTTATGTAAGTATAATTGTATTATTTTACACGAGAAAAATAAAAAATTTTTACCGAAAAATAATTAGTAATGATTTAATTGTAATATGCATAAATCGCGGGCTACCGACCAACCGACTTATTTGTAAATGTTACTTTACCTATCTTGGCAGGCATAAACGTCGACGCTTGTCCGTTAAAATTATTCAATTAAGATGAATAGTTTGAAATGGCCCGAGGGAATGAGACTCGATCGTTTCTCTCTACAGACACGTTTGATTATTGCCATAGCTATCGTGAAATTTCAATTTCGTATTAACCTGGTCAATGAAATAATTGCAATAATATAGGATTGCGATGCAGAGGCAGCGAAATAAAATGTTTCGTTCATTTGAATTTCATTGTAATTAACTCGAGGAAAGGAAAGCAATCGATGTAAAATTGTTTAGAATAAATATAGCGGTATGAGGTAGTAGTAGTAATGTAGTAGTAATGTAGTAGTAGTAGTAGTAGTCAGAAGACGTTATCGCAGATACCGTCCACCTCCATCAACACTACTATTATTATAAACAATAACAACAATAGCAACAACAAAGCGAAAACTATCGCTGGGAGAATGTACTTTTCATAATATAAGCTTAAGGGTCAAGAAAATAATAGGCTTGTCGCGAGCACAAGGAGTAGACTAGAGGGGAGGAAAAGCTTGCGGAAGCTCAAGCGCCTCGCGACGATTCTCAGGAATCGTCAATCACGCGCCAAGACCCATGCAGTTTGCCCGCTACAGCAACGCCGTGGCTAATTATTGTTGGGTAATTAGGTGAGTAATTATTTGCCGAAGAAACGCCGCCGTCGCTGCTATCACCTAGCCGCATCTGTAGTTTGCCCCCCCCCCCTCCCTTACCTCGCGCAAAGGGTGCTTGTGCAGTACGGACAAAATAAAGGATAATGCCTGCAGGCGCTGCACACTATAGTGTGTCCTCGAGCGCTGGGGAATACAGCGCAATTTTCAGCGCTCCTCATCTAACGCCACTGCGGCAGCTGCCGACGCACAATTACTACTGTACGTCCAATTAAACTGGAGCTGCAGCCGCCGCCGCCGCCACCACCGCAAGCTCGCTTCCAGGTCTGTCCGCTTGTAGTTTAAACGACAAAATTTGGCTGCGACATCGGCTCGCGTCCTCCTCAGCCGTGTTTCCCTTCGCGCTCCCCCGTGCGCGTCTTCATTCACCTACTCGACGAGACTGATCGACCGACCGACTATGCAGTCCTGGCTTTCACTTCATTTTCTCCAGCGTCAATAATTTACAACTTGAGTTTTATAGTTATCTATGCTGGTGGCCAAGATGACGACGACGACGACGATAACGTATGAAACAAATGGCATCTGTGTCTTGATCCAAGTGTCACCGTGATTTCTGTTGCCTCTTTTCACGCCGAAATTCTAGGCTTACACACAAGTGAGCTAGGCTAGGGGGTGATGCTGGTCTAGGAAGGGGTGGCCGGGGTAGTAGCGGGGGTGCATAGGAAGGTCGCGAATCGGTCGGGTGCCGCTGATTGAGTGAGGAAGGCGCACGCTGCAGACGCTTAATTGATACCCCCCCCCCCGTCCTTCTCTGTGACGCCGTATACAGCACGCAGCACGGCACGTCTGCTTTTGCCATTAATTTGACTAGGACAGGCTTGTGCAGCGTCGGATGAATAAAACGAACACGGTGATGGCGACGACGACGACGACGACAGCGTCATAGATAAGCACCTGCCTCGGCGCATTTAATAATATAACTGCCGCTCGCGTGCACACGCTATACCTATAAACACACACACACACACACACACACTCACACACACACACACACACACACACACACACACACACACACTTCTATCCTAGCTTAAGATAAGACAGATAGCGGCGTCTCGCAGGTTACGTGCTTCTTTTCGGCAAATGTCCTGCCGGCCTAATACGACTCATCCACTGCCTAGCTCCCCGACGGCTCCACTTGCCGCTAGTTAAAAAAAGAGTCCCTGGCACTGCAGGCCCGTAAACAGCCTGTGCTGCAGCTGTTGCTGCGGCCTAGCTTGCCCTTCCTCTCCCAAGCAACAAAAGTTCCGTCCGGGGCCGACTTCATTCAGCGTCCCGTGAAATATTGTACTTGCCTCGACTTCGTCGCACCGCCAGCAGCAGTAGTATAAGCGCTCACGGAGCAGTTATAGTAGCAGCAGCAGCAGTAATAGCGCCAACATGTTAATGGGGAAGGAAGGGGAGGAGGGGGCAAGTTGGGGCTGCTTCACGCGCAGTCCAAGCCCCAGCAGCACCGGAAATCCAGCAAAAGTATATTCCCGCATTACGGCTCCGGCTACGAGGTGAATTACGCGCCCCGGCCGATTGATAAACTGTAACGGGCAAAAAGTTTCATTAAATTAGTCGGCTCGCTCGCATATAAATTCGGGCGAATTTATGCAAGAACACGCGGTTGCGACAAAAATTGGCGGCTTGCCAAAGCCGCGCAAACGGAGAAGGAGGAGGAGGAGGAGGAGGAAAAGGGCCAGGTGGACAGAAGCAAATTTATAATTAATCGCTTGACGAGAAGTGTAACGATCAACTGGACTTGTATAATAGGAACGTGAGAATCGAGTGTAATAATAATAATAATAATAATAATAATAATAATTTATAATAATAATAATAATAACAATGTGAGATCAACGCGTGTGCTCGTATCCTCGTACACTATAACGATAGTATTATAGAGGCTAGGGCCAAGTCGCTCGTGTCGCGACGGATTACGTGATGGGCACATTACAGGCTGCAACCACGGCTGACTTATAATATGCCTCCTTACTAGGTACATGGAAGAATGCAAGAGTTGGTCACGAAAGGATACTCGGGTATAAGGAATTACATAGTTGGCGCGCCGTACAAGCTGAGCGAGAGAGCAGTTAGCCCTTTTCCCCCTTCCACCCTTCCACCTTCCCCCTCCCCCCCTCAGCGAATAACCAGCTCGATCTGTTTTGCCTTGTTCTCTCCTAGAACTTTGACTTAATACATATATAATATATAGCAAGAAACATATAAATAATAATAATAATAATAATAACAAGCGAAGCGAACGTTGTCGGGGCAACGTAGAAAATTGCGTAGAAACCAAAGCCGCTTCCGCTTTATTCGCCCTCGTGCCGTGCCCAGCCATTCTCTGCTAAATTCAGCCCCGCGCTATAGATACTTATATGGTATATAATTGTGTGCCGGCATGGAACGTGGCCGATGATGGAACGACCCGTCCGTGGTGCAAGCGACCCCCTGCTGCTGATGTCGTTGCTATATGACGAGGAAGGGGGTATATCGGTGCCGTGGACGAAGAAGGACACAACTTAGAACATAGCGATAAGGACAGCTTTCAAATTATTACGAAGAAAGGCACAACGCTAGAAATTGTTCCAAATACATTATCACAAGTTGTGCCTTTTTTTTGCAATAATTTCTAGCGTTGTGCCCTTTCTTCGTAATAATTTCAGAGCTACCTATATGTCTTTATCGTTACATTCTGAGCTGTGCCCTTCTTCGTCCATGGCGGCGATATGCTTAGTATATATATATATATATATATATATATATATATATATATACACCTAAGTATCGACGCGCGACCGAAAACAGCGGCGACTTCGCTGCGACTCGCGGATGATGATGCGGAGCTGTGACATCGCCCGGTATAGAAGGGACGAGGAGCATAGTCGTCGCGTAACGCGCGCGCTCTATATATACTATAGGATGATCCCGTCGCGAAGCTGTGCATGCTACGCGACGCTAAACGCTAGCGACATGTTCTCCGGATCGATCCAGCCGCGAGCGCGTTTCAGCCGCTATCATTTTCCCGAAATCCGAATAATGCGTCTAGATATACCTATATCTGTATATGTCTACGTACGTACGTACGTATATGTATGTATGTATGTATGTATGCTCAGATAGATGGATGTACGTATGTATTATGAATGTGTACGTGTTGGTGTATGTCTCCTGAGAAATCGATAAGCCTTCTGTATTAATAATTTTTGCGACAGCCACTGCGAATAAAGTTTGAACGACGGCCAACTACATTATCTCCCCCTGCCACCCTCTTCCTTCCAGTCTCTCTCTCTCTCTTTCTCTCTCGCTCGCTCTCACCCGCTCTTTATATGGCTTAGCCCAATCTAAAAGTGCATTTTAACATTTTCGTGCTTGCTTCGCATGTCTAACAGCTGTCACTAGATTATATGCCATCTATTTCCTTCTACAATACTAATTCTCTTCATTATAGTTATTATTATTATTATTATTATTATTAACATTTTGTTTGCTTGATATTTTAATTTTAATTTATTTGTTTTTTATATAAATATTTTTTTTCATTGCTTCAATTATGATTGTGAGAAGATAAAAAAGTCATTTTATTCAACACAAACATCTGCTGAAAGTTTATTTAATGAAACAAGAGAAATTGTAACAAACAATCTTTGCGTGTTAAAGAAAACAAAAACCGATTTGTTTCGAAATCTCTTTAAATTCTCAAATTATGACGATTCTAAAAATTTTATTTTTCATCAACAACTAGAAAATTACATAACTTGAAAGAAAAAGATAATTATTTTTTTTCTTTTTTAGTACATAAAATTTAACTGAATATGTATCAATTTTTACTTTGTTAAAATCTCCATATACCGCTTTAACTAAATGAAGAAAAAAATAAAAAAAATTAATAAAAAAAACAATTATACTTCAATTATTTTCCATGTTCTAAATTTAAAAAAAAATCTAGTGCACTTTGTTCGCACAAAGTTGGATTATGGAAACATATTTTTCTTAAAATGTTACTTACGTGCATACCTACATACATACATACAAACAATCTTACATACATACATACATACATACATACGTACATATACATTTATGTTCAGAAAGAAAATTTACTCTTTAAAAAAACGCGTATTTGCAAGGGGGTGCCACAATGACATTTGGGTCATGGATTTTTATGAAACTTGGTACAATGGTTCCCCTTTGGTATGTAAAATGAAAGAATCCCAAGTCCCAAGGTCTAATAACGATGAC
>JAPYZE010005042.1:0-13082 GCA_030522805.1 Leptomastidea abnormis | reverse complement strand
GTTGATTGGTGTATTATATTGTTGTGTGTGGGTATTTGTTTCAGCTGTTAATTGAATTAACTGGTGTGTTCAGACTATAACGTGTAATTTTCTTTGTTTTGTGTTTTATATTTATGACTGCTTTTTTTCAAGTTTTTATTAGATTGTGATATCTGAATTTAATGGTGTAATTACAACTATTTATTTAACGAATTTTATTTTGAAATGTTATTTTATGAATAATTTTTGTCGATGTAAGTTATACGTTTTTATTTCAGTTTTACAATCAATCGATCATTTTACATAAAATTTTCCATTATAGAATATGTAAAAAAAGGATCCGTTTTACTACCGTCTTTTTAACGGCTTTCTTATAAGCCATTCAATCTTTTTTTTCCAACTTGAAGCAAAAAAAAAAAAAAATGTGACCCATCGTACGTCAAGCACACATCGAGTCCTGCTCGAATTTTTACGATAACGGAATATTTTTATGAGGCGACCGGGATTTCCGCAGATGGGTTTCAAAAAGAGGGGGTTTGTTTGTATGCATATAGGAAATGGTAAATTAACTGGTCACATATGCGCAATTCACTCATTCGAATGCATATAGAAAAAAAAGAGGTTTCGAATATACCTATATCGTTTTTCTTATTCTTTTTTTCTTCTTTCAATATTTTGTAGTTGATATGTTACGAGAAAAAAGTGTCGGATATTCTAAGTAAGAGGTATTGTAAAAAAAAAAATAAGAAAAGTATAGTAAACTGAGCTATAGGATGATTTATTGACCGAGGTTTATATGCTCTCTTGGAAGCTATGGCTTTTTTAATTGATTTATGGATCTCTAAAGATTTTAAAAAGAGCTTTTAAAAGTTAAAAAGTTGAGTGTTATAGGGTCTTGTTTTATGGTAAAGTAAAGAAAAAAAAAAAGAGTTTGAATATATCACTTATCACCTGATAAATAATAATAAACATATCAAAGACAATATGTATCTTTATTTAAAAAAAAAAGAAGGTCAAATTGAGTAAAAATTGAAATTGACAGCTGTATCGTAACAAAACAATTTTTAAGAAAAAATAAAAAAGGATAAATCTTAAAAAAAAAAAAAAATACTTAAAAAAAAGGTGGACCAACGGATTTACCCACACATACATAAGCATTTACATCGCTGACCATCAAGCCAACACAACTCAAGATCAACGGCTCGGACTCGTCCAGTTCACTTCACTCGCGGAAGAAAGCCGACATGCACGTTTAGAAAAATAAAAAAAAAAAAAGAGAATGGAAAAAAAAGGTGTCTCGAAAGGGCAAAAATCGCCGAGAGAGAAGAAGGATATAAGGGATATAGAAAGAGAGAAAGAAATAGAAAAAAGGAGAGCTGCTAGACTAGTAAGTATATACATCCATCGGCCAGACCTTTCCACTCGAAAAGACCGCACAAAAAGCCGGGAAGTAAAAAAAAAAAAAAAAAACGAGAGCCTGCAGGATCAGAGGGGATAGGGAGTATGAGGTAAAGGGCAGGGTATAGTTTAGGTATACGATGATGATCACGCGGGGCCAGTCTAGTGTATAGTGTATATACACGTGTCCGAGACGGATGAGGCTATAGGTATACCATAGTATATACATGGTCGATGATGATCGGTCGCCACATCTGCTGCCGCTACTATATACCGCGCGTCTGTATATAGCCGCGGAATTGAATGAAGCATCACGCGAGCAAAGCTAAATCCGCGCGCGCCGTCCACGCGACTGGCACGATTTTTCGAACGTTTTCTTATATTCATATACATGTATGGATATGCTGGTCTTATATGCGCTTGATTTTTTCGTTTTCTTTTCTTTACTTCTTCTTTTTCATTTTTTTTTTCTGGTTGCTTCGACGTTTTTTTCTTTGTGTTGATGCGCGAGTATGTGTATACGCGTTTTTCCAGTTCTTTGAGCAGACGCGCGTGCCATAACGGCTGGTCAGCTTTGCCTGGTTCTTTTTTTTTTTTTGAGGGATTTTTTTTTTGTAAGGCTGCACAACGGAATGGGTTTTCTTATAATTTTTTGGATACAGATGTGCTTGTATGATGTTGCTGATGTTGGAGGGGAAAAATATATCGAAGGGATTTTCTGTTGGTAAATTAAGGGCTTAATATTTTTTGGAAAATATAATTTAGAAAACGTTTATATATTGATGGATAGTAATGTAAAGAATGAACGTTTATTTTTTTTTCATTATAGATATTTTTAAACGAAACTAATTTTTATTATATAAATAAACGTCTCCTTTCTACAAAAATTTTAAATCTTTCGAATGATTGATATTTAATCCAATAAATCATCATTCACATTTACCAAATTTATATTTTACAAGCACAATAAATAAAAAAAACCACACGCCTGTCATCAAAACACTTAAAATAACTAAAAAAGTTAACCCTCACCCTAAAATCGTAAAAATGGAGTACAGAAAATCCAATAACCCTAAAAATGGTGGCTCTATATATATACGCACGTGGCAGCAAAAAGAAAAAAATCAATGAAAATGAAAGGTAAAGGGGAGAAGAGTATGCGCAGCGACGCAACCCTTTTGTGTGTCCTACCCCCTATACACCGCAAATATAGTTGTTCACTCCTTTCAGCTTACTACTGAGTATAGAATATAAGGAGAGGGGCGCCAATAGCTGTTGAGTCTATTCCTGTCCGACCCCTAATATAACCCTTTTTTTGCTTTGGGGTAAGTTTTAGTTATACGATGTATAGGTTGCAGGCGCGTGTTTATGGTATACGGTATAGATCGACTAGGCGTGGCACGCGTATTATGTGTAGTGTCGTGTATGGCCTCATATAGACATTTTTACGCGGATAGATTTCTATAATAATGCAGTTGTTTTATTATTTCATTTTTTTATAGTACCGAATGTACTTTAATTTTTAAAAATTCGTTAAAAGTATAAAACATAATTATTTTTGATAAAACAATAAAATTATACAGTTCGTGGTTTTACTAAAAAATTCGTAAAAAAAAAGTCTAAAAACTGTTCGTTATGAATTTAAATTTTGATTTTAAAGTCTTTTTTGCACTCTCAATCGACTACATTTCGACTTAACTTTTGGGCATCGAAAACCTTAACTTTTGGGCATCGAAAACTCAAAGAACGACAGTCATCGGGAATCGAACTCACAACCAATGAATTACGAAACCGACACGCTGACGGTTGAGCTCTCAAGCTTCTGTTTATTTACTTTCTTCTCTTTTATTTTGAGTATAATGAGCAATTCAGATGACTACATTTGATAATCTCGTATGTACTGCAATATTTCTTAAAAATGTTAATTAATTTATTTGTTTTTGATTATTATTTTTATTTATTTATTTATTTACCTTTTTTAAAAAAAATAAAAGTAACATAAAAAATTCTAAAATGATATAAAATGTTTCTATTATTAACCTAAGTCATTGACAAAACTCAATCATGCAATTTAAATTCTCACCAATTATTTTTTTTGCACACACATTAACTTAACGGCATCTCACAACCCAAAATAATTTTTAATCGTAATTCACAAATATTACAGCTACACGTTACAAAAAGTCCAAACAAAGAAGACACAGCCAGTTTAATAAGCAGCTTTCATCGAACGACAACAGCAAAAGACGCTCGCTTCTTCAAGACGATTAATAATGCAGTTCTCTCCGCGCAATGGCCAATACTCAAGCCTCCCCCCTCTCCTTTCCAACCCACCCTGTGAAATATTAACGAGTGCGTCCCGATGAGCAAAAGTTTTAATGCGATTCCCGGGAGACATTACAACTTCATATCCACTTCTTTTTCTTCTTCTTATTCTTATTCTTCTTTTTTACTTATAGCCTGGTTCTACTCTCTTTTATCATGTCTGTCTTTCGAAGATGCTGCTTTACTGCTTGAACTTTTATTCCCTTTTTTTGCGATGTGCTTGTAATTAGAATTGTAATAAGATATTATTTTTCTTTTGTGAATGATATTAATAATTATTTTGTAGATAAATTAGTATTGTTGTGATTTTATTTAATTTTAATAATAATTAAATTTACAATTTAAAATTTTGTTTTATTTGAGTTATTATTTGAAAATAAGTGAATATACATATGTAAAACACACATATGCAAAACTCCATGTCACTGATTAATTTCCTGTTGAATGATATCGTTGAGCAGATCGAGAAAGAAAGACACGGTATCGTTAAACATTTCACGCGTTATTCGGACGTAAATTTTTTAAACGAATACAGAAAGACTCTTTTCTCATATACTTTTTCATCCCTCTATAGATCTGCTTATTTCCACCCCTGGTTATATTCGACCTTTTATTCTTTTGCTTTTGCCGCGAGAATAACGAGGGTATGCATATTTGATGTCACGGAGGGGGTAATTGCTTCATGCTTTTCGATATGTTGGGAATTTTTTTGAAATTTTATTATTCTGCAATGGGAAAAAGCTTTTTTTTTCTTATACGGAAGTTTAAAAAAAGTTATTAATTTAAATTGAAAATGTAAGATATTATTTTAAATAATTTTAATAAAATGTTTATAATTAATTTAAATAATATGACAAATGACGTTTTAATTTACATTAATTAAAATATCTGGAAGTACGAGTAAGATTATCGATTTGAAAATTGGAATAAAAAAATAAAAAGCCAACTTAACATTAAAATGCTTTCTCCAGACAACCTTTCTTCCTTTCAGCTTCCTTAATAATTAAAACTTACTATGGTTATAATATCAACGCTTTCAACTTGCAACTTTGTCATAATTCAAGGTTTCACAAGCATCTCTTACATCTTTTTTTTAATCGCACATATCTTGTGTCTTTGACTCAATCCAAAATCACCAGCCCATAAATTTCACCTTGTAATTCTCGCTTACAATTTAACGTGCACCGATATCACAGGGATATTTATCAAATCTCATAACCGAACTTCTTTTCTTTTTTACAGTTACGGTTAGTCTTAACTTCCGCGTAATCATTGCGTCACTTGTATAATTCTAGTTTAATTTTTATTCCACGTATATCGACTTGATATAACTTGACTCATATTTTAATCTTAATTTACATCTTTCAGTAACTTGTAATTTAATTTTTTTTTTCTTTTTTGTATAAAAAGAAAATTTTTGCAAAAGCTATTTAGTCACGAGTATGGAAAGACAGAAACAAAAATATCGGTGAATGAACGAATACACGGGCGGTCCCCGAATAGTAGTAACTTGGATAAAAACGAAAGAGAAAGAAAAAGAGAGAGAGCCGTGAGAGATCAAGGGGGTCACACGCGGACCCTTCACCGTTCCGCTGTAATTTTGGCTTACGGTGTGATAAGCCAAGCACTAGCTCCCCCCTTTCATGCGTTTCTTTCGGACCCTAGTTGGATTTGGTCAAGGGGAGTGGACGAAAGAACGTGTGTATGTGTTTGTGTATGTGTGTGGATGCGGATATACACCAGGGGACTTGTGCTCGATTACGAGAGCGAATGTAATATGCGATGGTAGAAAAAAAAAAGATGGAATATATGTATGGTGGGGTGACGAAAGTGCTTGTGTGTGGAGATGGGATAGAAATGGAAGGAAATATGAAATAGTGACAAAATTTATTTTATTTTATTTCACAATTTTTCATTGTTCTTTATTTAAAAAAAAATATTCATTTTTTTTTAATTATTCTTTTTCTTTTCCTTATTTTCGTGACTGTCGAAAGATCTTGATGTTATGGTGTAAATAGACAAGTGTATAGCAATAGCTCGTTCGAGTAATTGTCAAAAACATTTATTTTAAACACTTGGATAAATTGCTTCAAGGCTAATGGTTGGATCAAAAATAAGTTGATCAAACTTAAATAATACTGCAGCTTATGTTCTGTATGCGTACATGTATGGGAAACCAGGGCTAAATTAAAAGTTTTTTTCTTTCCTCTGTAACTTTTTTAAATTTTAATATTTTTATTCTGGATACAATGATTTTAAAGGTATGGATTTTAGTTACAAAAAGCTTTTTGTCCTGATTAGCTAAATACAAATGATTTATTTTTAAACCTAAGATTTTTTTACCCTGGGTATAATTAAAAACGGCCCGTGTTATGATTAAAATTCCCAAATATCATTGCAATATCGAAGTCCAAGCATAAATCATGATGGTACTTTTATACTGCGGTATATAACATGAATTTTAATCTCTACCTAATATTTTAAATTCTTACGTTCACAAATTATAGATTATTATACTGGCAATTTTTTTTTTATTTTGTTAAAGAAAAAGCATAACTGGAGAAAATCTTTTAAGCGTAACTTTAATTTTATAGAAGAAAAATATATTTTGTAACCATTTAAATCATAGGCCTCAAACTCGGCTATAATTTAAGCCCTACCTAGTAAAAGGAACTTGTCCTAGATCCAACATTACGTTTTGGCTTAAATAAACACAGATGGCAAGGTACGCACACTCACCTACGATGTCAATTTGGGCAACATCTTCAGCTAATAAAATTCATACATATTTTCTAAACTATAAGCAATTGAAAAACAAGTCACATTTGTACAAATAAAGATAATTATGCATATAAAAGCAGGTTTGCATAAAATCAGCCGTTACATGGATTAAAAAAAAATTAATAAAAAAACTTCGAACTTTGCTAAATGTCAATGGTTTTTTTGGTTTCTTAGTACCTATGTTGGAACAGAAAAGTTAGTTTTAATGGAAAAGTTTAACAGACTGAAAAAAAATTTTTTTTTAGGTAATCATCTATTGCTTTCTCAAAGAGAAGCTTTTTTTTTCTTCTTCAAATATAAGTCTTAAGGAATCAAAAAAAAACCTTTAACATTAAGCAAAGTTGAAAGTTAAAATTTTTATCTAAGATTATTCAACGGCTGATTTTATGTAACCCTGCTCATATATAAAATTATTTTATTTAATTCTAACATCTTATATCATTAACGTCACTTATGACGTTAAACAGAATGTGCTAGAAAACATAAGTTGGAACGTATATCTTTAATAACAATAATACACGTAGTTGCGAATATAGAAACGTGAGCAAAGCTAGTGCCGAGGTGACTGGTAAACATTAGGTGTACGAATCACAAACAGCCACGGCCTACACAGCAAATAAACGCTTAATTATCATCGCACAAATCGCAAATAGCCACCGAAGCTTTTTTTTTCCGCTAAACACAGTCTGTACTGCGTCGTGGCGATTGTAGTCGACAGAGAAAAAGTAGTATAAATATCTGTATTTTACGAACTACGGTCTTTCCGCAATCATCTATCCACCCACCTCCTCTAGGCTGCAACGTTTGTTTTCAAAGTGAAATCTGTATAGGAAGATATTCGTTTTTTTCGCTCCATAGAAAGGTATTTATTAATAAATAATTTATCCATTTATAAACGGTATTACAATAACTATTAAACCTGCCAAATATTTAATAATTTTTTAAAACCATATGTTTCTCAAAATTTGCTGTAACATCAATTCAGATTATTAATATTTTAATTTCTTTTTCACAACACAACTTAACGCTGTTAGATGGTTGAAATAGTGTTAATTCTTACAATTAGTTGAAACTTGTATAAGGGAGAGCGGGGCATGATTAAAATTTGTGGATTATTTTTGAACGGAAATATGCAATCGACGAAACTTGGGGGTCAAGTTATGTTTGTTAAAAGAAGTTAATTTTCAATATATGACGTGTTTTGATGATAAACTCGATCTTTTAGCACCATTTTTTGATTTTCGCACTTCATTTTGTTTTACGAATTTGGGCTCTTATATTTTAACAGTGTGCATATGCATTCCGCACGATAAACCAGTTTTAAGTACTATTTATTTCGAGTATTTTGCGCTTCCAACGACCTCCCTAGCTTTATTCCTCTCTGAGATATGTCCATTTCAAGCAAAAGCAATATATATGTACCCGGGGTATGATTAAAAAAATTTTTACGTGTGAATTTTCCAAGAATGAAAAGTTTAAAAATATAAAGATAAATATTATAAAGAAAGTATTTATAATAAGCTTTAATTTAAGCCCTGTCTGATTATAAAAGCGTATTAAAATAGCTTGTAACTTTATTTTATTGTAACTTTGGATCTAGACAAGCTTTTTTAATCAGGCAGGGCTTAAATTGTAGCTGAATTCAAGGCCTTCTATTTAAGGGGGTAGTACACTTCTTTTGCATCTTTTTCAGTAATTATTTTTATGTAGTAAATTGTATTGAAACGTCTTGAGTTTAATATTTACTATAAATAAACTATTGAAAAATGTAAAAAAAATTTTTTTATGTGTATTTAAAGAAGTCTGGCGAAAATATGGCTGCTTGAAGAGGGTCTTATTACTTGTACCCACGATTGCGCCAATTTAACGTGCGACATAAACAAAAAATTCGAAAAGATTCTTAAAATGTACGTGTCTGGCTATTATATTATGAACCTCGGGTTTGAAAAAATGTTGAAAAATAAAAAAAAAATGGTAGCCATTTTACTATTTTTTATCAGTTTTTTACGCGTTAAAAAATAGTAAAATTTCTGCCATTTGTTTATTTTTCAATATTTTTTAAAACACGAGGTTCATACGGACAAAGTGGATTTGGTAGCTAAAATGAATACCTTTAAGATCCTTTTTGCCCGGAATAAAAATATTAAAAATTAAAAAAGTTACAGAGGAAAGAAAAAAACTTTAATCATGCCCCGGTCTCTCCTAAATATAGGTATATATAATAAAAATTGATCGGCCTCCTTTCTAACCTAATATTTTTTTCATCTCCTTCTTTGCTTTTTGACACAATAATTTAACAAATTATAATTATTTTAGTTCAAATTACTTTCTGCCATCGCTATGAAAATCGTACTATTAATTTTAGTAACCGCTCAAATAATTTTGGTACGTAGAAAAAAATATAAATATTTCATTGCTTTATTAGATTCTCTTATCAAAAATTTTATTCAAATTTCAGGCTCAAGATAATGATTCAACTGATACAGAGTCTTTTAATGAATTTAAGAATAAAGCAGAAAATGAGTTGAACGCTATTCAAAAGGAACTGGATGAATTATATAGCCTCTTAATAAGTAGCAAGCAATTGTTAATTGAAAATATTGAGAATACACTTGAACATTCGGTTCCTCAATTAATAAATTTATCAGGGTTTAACTTACAAGTAAGTATCTTCCACTAATAATTATCTTATCTTAAGATAAATAATAAAATTATGACTGTTATAAAATTGTTATTTATATTAATATTTGTGTGTATGTATGCATGGCTTTGTTAGCGAGAGCATATAGCGTAGAAGGGGAAATGCGGAAGAGAGGGGATGGCGCAGTCGAGTATGCGCAGTCCGCTATGCGCAGCGCACACTCTGTTGTTGGCGGTAGGGTTCGGCGATTCTTCAAAAAAGAATCGAAGAATCGATTCTAGAATCGAAATGTCAAAAATATAGAAAAATTGTTATATGTAAGCGCTTGAACGTTCATTACCTAAAAAAAAGGTAAATTTTACAGACTTATAACACTTATCTTTGTCGATTCGATTCTTGACTATCTAGGAATCGATTCCCTGAGAATCGACAATTAAAAGAATCGATTAAATAATCGATTCTCAGACCCAGGAATCGATTCCTTTTTTGAGAATCGATTATTTTGCCGAACCCTAGTTGGCGTTGGCGGTCGTGGTCATAGAGAGTAGACGTGCGGTACTGCTAGTCGAGCAGGTATCGGCGACTGTTCGAGCAAGCGTCGAGAGCTATTCGCTTAGTGCAAGTCGTTGGAGGGGATAAGAAAAACGATCTAAGCGCCCATGGTGGCGAAAGTTATCATACTTTCAGGACTTTTAACATACACGCTTACGGCACGACGTATTAAATCGTGGATTAAATTAATTAGAAATTTATTACGTAATATTTGAGGTGAACAAAATCACAATTATTTAATATACTTTAATATTACGGAAAAAATTTGTGAGTAAATGCAGTGGTGTTGCCTACAAATCCATTTGTATCTCTCATTTTGAGGCTAAGCCGCTTGCTTCGACATAGCCGTGTATATCTATATACCGCGAGCTGCGTCGTTGGCGGCTCTCACAGCTGACTGTTCAACCCCGAAATGAGAGGTAAAATGGATTTCTTATCAATACCGCTGTATTCGCTTACACATGTTTTATGAAATATCAAAGTTAATTGATTGATTATATTTTTGTTAACCACATGTATTGAATTGCAAACTCCTAATTTATTTAATTCGCGATTTAATACAACGTGCCATAAGCGCTGTATGTTAAAAGTCCTGAAATTTTGACGGCTTTCGCCACGAAGTGAGGGCGCCATCACACTTGCACTAAGCGAATAGTCGACAGAGCTCTGCGTTTGAGTCGAGGTTTGCGGTGTAACGCTGTGTGGCATTAGGCGAATGCCAAGCTGTGTGCTCTATAGGCTGTGTGCCTACGTCGTATTTTTCTTCAACGTGTATCTGCTTAATTCTTTTATTTTATTTAATAAATTTATTGTTTTATCATTTTATTATTTTGAACTCAGTGTGTTGTTATTTACTTTGTAAACCTGACCACCGTAAACTTAATAAAAACCATAACATGACTGATTTTAATTTGAAGGAAAACGAACTTCTTAAAACAAAACCATACTCAGAATTTGAAAACTTGTATTATCGACTTCTAAATGAATCCACGACAGCATTGACACTAATTCTTAATGACCAAAAGAATTATGGATATTCTCTTGCAAAAATGGTGTTCTATGTAACCAGCACTGTGAGTTTATTATTTTTTATAATAAAATTATGTCAAATCATATTAAAATATACATTTTTAACATTACATAGGATATTAAACATCTAAATAAGACTTTGGTTGATGAGTTTGAAAAGGCAATAAATGACTGCAATGATGAAAATAAATGTGAAATACCCAAGTATGAAGATCGTTTAAGAAATTTAAAAGACTCATCGTCATTGATACAAGAGAATTTTGATTTTCATGATTTTACCAACGATCTTGAGGACTTACTAAAACATTTAATTTCTAATGTAGATAGATATCTTGTACAAAACGTCGGTGAACCATTTTTTAAAAAAGTGTCTGAATCTTTAAATTAATTATATTTTCATGAAACTGTATAACTGAATGAAAATTACTTCCTAGAAGTATACCTTAATAAATGAATAAAATTTATGTTTTCAACGTTATTCTTATTTTTTACCATAAGAAATAGTTTATTATTTTTTTGTAAATTTAATTTATTTCCATTTTAACAAAATAAAAATTTACTTTTTTTAAACATAAGTGTTTTATATTGTACAACAATAGTAACATTCTGCCACTAAATAATGTAATTTTACATAGCTGTCTACTTGGCTGTTATAGAAAGTTTTTTATAACATATGTGTAATTTAAAAATAATACGTGTATTTTATTGTAAAAAAGTTGAGTTTAGAAATAAAATAAATGACCACAAACTCGATCAGAATACTTGTCAAATAAACCAGAATGACGATCGTATAGATAAGTTAAGTAAACTAATTTTGCTGCCCGATATTAATAGCTACATTTGATGCCTTATCTAACAATACTTTGAATCGACTTGAAGCTAATGTGAATAATTACCTTAATTAGACGTCGCGTCAATGAACCATTTCTTTAAAAAAATGTTTGTGTCGATTAATTAATAATATTTTATAAAAATAAGGGAAAGAAAATTAAAGACATAAAATTTTTCTTTTTAATTTTATTTCTTTTGTTTCTTATTATATTGTTTTTCGTAAAATTACTTTTATGTCTATACTTTAAGTAATGCCTATTTTAACTTTTTTTAAGCGTAAATAAAATTTCTTTTGCAGATAAAAGAAATTTCCTTTTTAAAACATTAATTTTTTGGCAGTAATGCGTTAATGCTTAATTTTTTACTTATCCAAAATGAAAAAAAAAAGAAGAAAAGAAAATTTAATATACAATAAATAATATAGAAACAACTTATTTCGCAGATCACGTGATTTTTTTGTAACATCAACGCAAACTTTTTTTATCAAAATAAAACTTATTAGCATGTGCATAAAAAAATAAAATAAAAACAAAAATTAAATAACAAATCAAATAAAATTAATACAGAATCATATATATAGGATATAACTATAAGAAATTTGAGGAAGCAAAAGGGGAAAAAAGAAAAACGAAAGCAACCCTCTCCTATATACATTGCACATGCCACGCGTATCTCACCCACTCTAACCAATCTCCTCGCATAAGCAAAAGAGAGAAAAAGCTAACATTTTATCTCAGGACAGCAGCATATAGCACATTAGCAGTAGTAGGCCTTCATGCAGCCGTATATAGAAAGTTGACCGATGCGTTCTATTGGTCGAAGCTACCAAGCCAAACCCGCCCCCGCTGCTGCTGCTGATACTGCTTTTGGGATCAATAAATCGCGTAAGCCTATATACGTGGACAAGAGGGGGTTATACACCCTATTCTATATACGCACACCCGGTATATATGCGTACGGTGTGCGGGTGAGTGAAAGAACTTGGGTGTGATAGCTGCATGTATCTATCCACACGGCGTATGTGATATTAAGTTAGGGGTTAAAAAAAGAAAATGGTTGCAAGCGAGAAGTATTTATAAATTATGCTGTTCTTGTATTTGTAAATATTTTATTTTTTAATTTTTTTTTTGTTTTTAAATTTTCAATAATTATTTTATTGCAAATATTGCAAAATGTATGATTTTTCAAATTAAAAATGTGAATGTAAAGGGTTGAAATAATCATGCTTGTTATTATATGGTAAAATTAATTTGTAGAGATTATAAAAAGTAACGAACACAAGAAAAATAGCTCCAAAAAAGATGCAAAAGCTTCAAACGAAAAATTATTAATAAGTGGTAGGTATATTATAATTTACTAGGTGTCGTAAATAACTCGATGGTTTATTTAAATATCCCTCACAAAAGAAGACATCAGTAAAGACTTGGCCCCAAGAGCTACTATACTCCCACGGTCGTATACACAGGTCCGGAAACTCCGGTGGTGGGGGTGGGTCCTCTTTGGACTCCTACTTGAGCTTTCAAATTTGGCCACACGGCATATGTCG
>JAPYZE010005040.1:0-10253 GCA_030522805.1 Leptomastidea abnormis | reverse complement strand
AATTTAATCTCATTGAAAATTCTGCAACGCGCGGTCCAAGATCATCCTTCGGCCCTGAGAAGAAGCATCAGAGTTAGAGAGAGAGAAAGAGAAAAAAAAAAGAAAAAAAAAGAGACGCGCAAAGGCAAAAATCGAGGCCATGGATCATCGCTCCGTAATACCGACCGATCTCAAAGCAGAAATTCAGATTTTATGGCAAACCTGCTTTTTCTTTTCCTATTCTCTTTTTCAACCCTACACATGCACGCACTTCCACGCGCATACGTGCACACGCACACAAATACCATCTGCTCTCTACTCCTTTTTTCTCTTGAACGAAATATCATAGTTCCATGCTTATTTACAAGTTTCCTTCTGGTATTCGAAAGAAATGATTTCTCCTTGCTGGTTGGCTGGAAGCACCCAAGCGAAAAAGGGAAAAACGAGCTTCAGGTATTTATTATACAGCAATGCCCTTTTTCTACCTATACCATATCGCCCATCCTCCCCCTCCCCATCTTCTCGTCTCTGTTTTTAAAAAGAGTATCACGTAGTGGAAGGCTTATTGTTTCCAGCCTCTCGACCTTTAGACTCTCTCTCTCTCTCTCTCTCTCTTTCTCGTTTCCCACTACTTTGGTTTTCTTTTAGCTTTTTCTTGTACGACAGATATAACCCAAAAGCTTTTACTTGCGTCCTTTCTCTCAATGATACGTCGAAAGAGATCTATTTATTTTGCATTTCACTCTTTCTCTTTCTCTCTCTTTCTCATTTTTTCTGTCTCGTGTTCTTTTGTCGAGTCTAAGAAAGCTATCTAGCAAAATGCCAGTATTCACTATGCTGCATGTTCTTCTTCTACGTCCTTCCTTTTTTTCTCTTTTTAGAGACTCAATCTAGAGCAAAGGCATCTCAAAAGCTTCGATGTAAAAGGCACTTCTTTAAGAAATCTTTTTCTTTCTCAGACTTCATTCTTAGCCTTATTAAGGAAAAATTTCTTCGATTTTACCCTCCCTCCTCTCTTCTTTCCTATTTTATATACTTTTCCATCAAAAAATACCAATAGATCGTTTTACCTGAAGCATACTTAGTTTCTGAAAGCATATTTCAATATAAACGAGAATAATGTGGAAGATGTATTGCTGATAAAATTTGTTCATTAACGATTCAAAAGAGAAAAAGGCAGTCATCATCTTGAATAAACTAAACGTCAAGCAAACAATGTTGTTCTTTATTTATGCAACATTTTACTCGAGAGAATATGCAAAGCTTTTATTTGATTGTAATATAGATAGAAGTTTGAAGATATACCTTTTAGTAGTGCTTACGTATTTGTTCTAAGAAAAAATATTGAAAAGAGTTAAATTTAGCAAGGAATAAGAGAAGCATAAAATTATAATTGACGTTGGAGATCAAAGAGTATAGAAGTAACTTATAGTTATCGACGAGAGAATAAAAGAGAAAGATAGAGAGAGAGAGAGACGAAGTAAAAGTTACAAGTCCTTTTGACGAGGCTCATCTTATAAATTTAATCGTCGACAGGCGAAGTCGAAGTTAGAAAGGTATATCGAAGAGCAAGGAGAGCCAGCTGAATAGGAGCTGAGCGAAAACTATGGCTTGAAACTGTGCGGCGCGTGGGCTTGATGAGGGCAAGGGTGATGTTAGTATAGTATAGAAGTAGTATTAGCAGTAGCAGGATTGGTGTATAGAAGTAGTGGTGGTGGTGGTGGTGGTGTTGGGCACGCTTCACGGAAACTTAGATGAGAGTGGCGGGTCTCTCACTCACTCGTTCACTTACTCACTCTCTTGCTCTCTCTCTCTCTCTCTCTCTCACTCGCTTACACAAGAGCCGGCGTCTTGTGGTTAGTTCCGAAGCCATTCGAGGTGGAAATCCCAATTCCAGGGGGCTGTTGCCGCCGCGCTAAAGCTACCGCGTGATGGAAACGAAGCACGCTATCGCCTTCGCTCAACTTTGAAAAGAGGTGCGGGGCGAGGGGGGAGGTGGAGAACGAGCGAATGTTAGTGGAACGATGCTTGGATGAGGAAGAGGAGTGAGGGAGTATTGAAGAGGATATGAGCTATATAGATATAGAACAAAAGGAGTAGTTGAGAGGGGAGTGGGGGGAGAAAGACGAAACTTTGGATCGGATCGCTGTTGTCACGCGGTAATGTTGCGCGGTTATGAGCGATTAGATTTTTGAGAGTGAATTGGAAGGATTGTAAATGCTTTAAACGTGCGCTTCTTAAAGTTTTGGCTCTGGGTAATGCGGTGTAATGCTTACAGTTTTCAAAATTTTTTTTTTCTTTTTCTTACGCATGAATTTTTAAAATGGATTTTGACGTAACGAGGGGTAGCACACGTGAATTTGTAACGGCAATTTAAAATGTACTTGCCAAGTTGTTACAAAAAAGCTGTACATATCAATGTTTTTATGATAGTGATTTTTCATCGCGTGCATCATATTTAACATCTCATTGCAATCGTACGAAAACTTAATTTCGTTAATAAATATTCAATAAATTCAAATCGTGATTTAATTAAATGAAAATACTCTCTTATAGGTATATAAATTTAAATTATTATCTCTTTGTACGTATATAAATGCATAAATTGAATCATCACTCAGCCCATAATTTGTTTAATCAAACAGAAGAAAATTAAGTAAAGAGTTCGAATATAAGCGAGAAAGCTCGTAAATTTGCGAACGAATTAATAATCTTAATAAAGCCTCAGCCCATTATACGGCTGAGGCCACAGGGCAATAGCAGTTCCATACTAATTGCCTGAAATTCAGCCTAATGGTAGAAGAATTTTCGTATCTTATCTTATTATACCTTAGTTCCTCGAACAGCAAACCAACCTTAATCCCAAAGTATTTTCGCACAAGGAGCAAACCAAGTGCACATATATTATATACAGAGTAGAACTAAAACCTGGCTCGAATATAAGCATCAGCCGGATAATCTTTCCGCTCACGCATACACCTAGCAGCCTCGGAATTATCGATGGAGCTACGTTACACTACTGAGAAAGTCGAAACAGAAAAAATTCAGGCACGCCCGCTCGTTAATAACATCCAGCTCCTTTCCTCCTCCTCCACCCCTTCCCCCCCCCCCTCTCTCTCTCTCTCTCTCTCTCTCTCCCGTTAGTATGGGGTAGACTCAAGACGTCGTCAAGACAAATGTCCGACCTCGGTATTGCTTCTCTCTTTTTCTCTACCAGCTCGCTAACGGTGACAGGGCAAATGCGATAAAACCCGCGTGCGGTGCTGGAGTAGAAACGTGCACCACGAGACGAAGGAGCTGCTAAGTGCAAGAAAAAAAAAAGAGAAAAAGTATTGCGCGCGTGAAATGCTTATGTCGCACGCGTTAGAAATAAGGCCCCTTACCTGCTTCTTCTCTCTCGTCGATGGGCTTCCGCTGTTTCTCCAGAAATGGAATTACCCGTGCGAGGCATTTATTTTAGGGGGGAGGTCAGAGCTGAAGGTGTAGGAGTATTTCACCACCTCAGCTCTCCCGCTCTGTACACTCGTATACATTTGCGCGCAGTTCTGGACCTCTTCGTCTTTGGCCTACCTATATCTTGCTGGCTCTATCTTTACGAGCCTGCGACGACGAGGCCAAGAGAGGAAAGGGAAAGTTATCTTCTTGGGAGAATCGAGCATGAATCTCCGGTAAAGCTGGAAAGAGAAAGATGCGAGGAAGGAGAAGAGACGATGCTTGCTGGGAGGAGTATAAGCGGGGTAAAGGGAAAGGACGGGAAGCGCTAGGCTCTAACGGGCTTATAAGCGGGCGTAGAGTGAAAGGAAACCGAGGAAGGGCTGCTGCTGTTGCTGTTACTACTACTACTATTGCTTGAGATCCGGACATAGCGTGACTTTTAGGAAAAAAAAGAGAGAAAAAAAGAAATCTCATCTTGAGTAATCCTATTGGATCTTAAAGGAATAAGCGGGATTTCATAGCCTTATCAATGAGCATCGGTCCCTTTCTTTTTTTTTTCTATTCCCTTATTTTTCATCCTTCGATCGGGTTTTTTTCTTTCTGTGTCTTTTTATCGTGAATAGGGTCAAAGGGCGATGATCGTAAAATTTTACGTGCGCGTTAAAGAGAGACAATGGGCGTATATAAAATTCTTAATGCTTTTATTAATGTCAGTTAACGCTATAAAATAAAAAAAAAAAAACCAAGAGAGTATATCGCTTAATACAGATGATAGGTTTAAAAGGTAGTATACGGTTAAGTTTTAACGCTCAGCGATAATCCCCCGCGCGTGTACGCGATACTCATTTTTCCCGTTCAAATGATGATGATGTAACCGGGGGAAAAAGGGTCATATAATATATAAGGTAGAACGTGTTTCTACGGCAAAGTGAAATACTTAGAGTGTAAGGCGTGTGGCCTGAAATACTTTCGAGTCATGAATTTTCCACGAGGCGCATTTCGCGAAACACTTCCGTACGTTTTTACATATATAACATATACACACACATACACATATACCCACCAAAAATATACAGTCCAACAGTATAAGTACATAACCGAGCGCGAAAATTTTCGTCTCTAGCGACTTTTTAAAAAAATATATACGGCCGTACTCTTATATAAACTGCAAGAAAAAAAAATGGGTAAAAAATAAAAGAGAAAGATATGAAAAGTCTTCATAAAGTGTATATGCGCGTCAAAGTTGCGAAAGAGCGATACGTGACGTAAATTTATATACATTATACGCACAGTAGCAAGCCACTCGAAGGCCCTGTTTATAGCTAAAAGATAGCCGCGAGTATCAAACGCACTTCTAACTTCTAATGCACTTTTCTACCGAGCGTTGAAGCATGCACATATCTATCGAAGAAAAGTAGCATATATAAGTAAAGGAGTTGAGAGTTGGCATTGATCGCAACGCCAGGGGCACGGGTCCGCAAAACGAAAAAAAAAAAATGGTACGCCGCAGCTTGGATTGCCAGTTGCTGTATTCCCTTGAGAGGATATGTGTAAGCGTGTGTGTGTGTTTGTCAAAAAGAGAGAGAGAGAGAGAGAGAGAGGATAGCGACCGCGATCGGCGACAGCTTGAAGTGTGCTGCAGCTGGGTTGGAGATAACGTGCACCGAACTGGAAGAGGATGGGAGAGAAAAAGAGAGAGAGAGAGAAAAAAAAACTAGTGGCCCCGCGTGCCCGAGCAGATAGCGCTTGAACTCGCGCGTGATGCAAGCCGTAGTCTCCCAGTGTGATTCAAAGCTTGAATTGCACGAATGGTAATATCTTGATGGAAACTACTCTTCGAATTTTTATAGGAATTTTTTTCTTTCTTTTTTTCTCTTTTTCTTACTTGACCTTATTTTCTTATTTTACACTTTATTTTTTTAGATTTTCGATTTTTAATAAAAAGAAAATAAAATTTGATATTTATTACAAAGAACAAGGGTTTCACGCTATACTCGTCCACAATACAATAATATAACATGTTATAGTATGGTTATACGCGCACGTTAAAATAAAAGTGGAGAGCAATACAATGGCAGTTTGAAAATTTTGTTCCAACACTTTTACGATTTTACCGAACGACACCTGGTGTATATCAACAAATTCGAGCAAAGGATCTTAATAACCGTTAACATATTGGCTTCATAGCTGTTCGCAAAGCACAATGTAAACAGCCGTTGCAAGCAAGAGTGCAAAGGAAAAACAAATGGAGCGGAAACACGGAAATCAGCTGTGTGCGACTATAGTGATGCGTGCAGAGAAAGGGAAGCTCGCACGGCTAGAGCAGACATATACCTACGTACCCTGCAGCTCCCCCATATTCACAGATACACACACACACACGCGTGGAGTAAAGACCACGTTGTGAGGCTTCTCTTGCGCGTCTGACCCGCGGATTATCGGCTTATCTGGGCTCCAGCTAGCCGCGAATGCTAGACTAGCTACCAGGAAATGTTAGCGCGTGCGACCAGACTCTGATTTCCGGCTTTCTCTTTACCTCTCCCCCCCTCCCTCTCTGTACGTTGCTCTGTATTTGCATTCACGATTTGAATTGTCTTGATTTTACTCGCGATCGTTCAATCATTTCTACGAAATTACGTGACTTTTGCTATCAATTGAACAGATTAATAAAATAAAAGAAAGAATAGTTTTATCGTAGCTAAAGCGGTGGAGCACGTTAATGCTCGTTGTGTAAGTAGTAATAATGCAGTTGCGTCAGACATAATAGGAAGATGCATTACAACAACATAATACTCTTTGTAATATACCTTTGTTAACGGCATTATTATATATTCCAATAAAATTATTAATTATTAATTAAAGTTGTTAAAATATTTGATATTATTATGTTTTAAGTAGTATTAGCTTTATATAGTCAGACATTAAATAATTAACTTTGAAGCTAAAGAATAGTATTAGGTCGTATATTTTTGAACTCTTTTATCTAAGGTGTCATTTTTAATTCAGTGCATTATATTTTTTATGATAACTATGATCAATGGTATTAACATTTTCGTCGTCGTTGTCACACGTTATCATCAATTTCTATAAAAATACAAAGTGCATCATAAAGAAAGTGAAAAGGTCTTAAAAATAACCGATAAATATACATTCTATGCCCGCGCCTGAGAATTATGACTAGGATACGATAATTGAGCCATTTCCATACGAGCTCATCAATTTATAAGCAGGTGTCCCAGAAAATTTCTGGTCTAAGCTCTCATGGAAAAGATGGGGAAGCCATAGTCATACTCGCATCAGCATTTACGCAACGATACGACCGTAAAATTTTGTAGATATATATGTATATATATACAAAATGTATAGGTGATACTAGCGGATCGTGGTGAATTTTCGAATTTCCCATCCATAAAGCCAGGGTTACATCGTGAAACGAGGATTAATTTTTCATGCAGTGGGGTTATAGAGGCGATCGTACACAATTTTACGTCTCTCTCTCTTTCTCTCTCTCTCTTTTATCTATACCACGCGAAATTGCGTTGTCGCGGTTAATGCGTTCGCGTTTGTGTCTCGAAATCCATTCGATAATTTCCCCAGCCGGCCACGAGAAAATCCCCTCTGTACAATACTATACACCTGTGCGACAATAAGCGCGGATAAGGTTATAAGTATAAAAAAAATGCTATAGCCAAGAGAGGAAAGAGAGGAGGGAGTAGAAAAGAAAGAAGATTTGTTCTACTCTGTCGCCTCGACTTTGCCCATAACGTCGTAGTGTTGCCGAGGCCGTTGTCGTCGTAGACGTCTTGATACGAGAGGTCGACGACGACGACGACGCCTCTCACCGGCACAATTTCCGGTCGAGATCAGAGCGACGCAGTAAAACTCGACGGCAATGGCCCTATCGCGCGCTCACCGAGAAGGCCAAAGGAGCAAGAGCTCCAGGGCAAAGAAGAAGGAGGCAACAGTGGCAAGGGAGTGGTCGAGAAAGAGAAAGAAAGAGAAAGAGAGAGATGCTCTGGAGGCGTAGCGTCGAGGGGCAACGATGTCGTTCCACTCGAGTACTCGTCACCTGCTCCTCTGTGTGTGTGTGTGTGTGTGTGTCTGTGTATGTGTGTGTGTGTGTGTGTGTGTTTGTGTGTGTGTTTGTGTGTGTTTGTTTGTACGTATACCAGCGTGTATTTGTGTAGGTATACGTGCACCAACCACCGTTGCGACTACTGCTCTTAAAGTTATCCTCGAAATAAGTAAAACACGAGGATGCGCTAGAGAGACGCTGGCTAGAGAGAGGTGATAGAGAGAGGGGAAGGGGGGAGAAAGGAAGATTTTTTTATGCACAAGGGAGACCTTTCCTCTGCGGCTTCACCGATAGCGTCAGCTGCGCACACCGTGTACTTTCTTCTTGTTTTACTCTATCTCTCTCTCTCTCTCTCTCTCTCTCTCTCTCTCTCTCTCTCTCTCTATCTCTCCCTCTACTCTCGACCTCTTTTTATTTCTTCATTTTCTTCTTTTTCTTCTTCGTACTTAGCTTGTGTTTTTATTTTTCTTATTTTCGTCCGAGACGCATGGCTGATGCATTTTTCTCTTCCAGCCTCGGTACACTCTTGAGCGTCTTTTTGCTCGGTTAATTCAAAAATGAATATTGCAAAAGATCCTGTTACGCGCGGCTAATTAGACGCCGTAGAAGGATTTATGAAGTTACTGGATTAAAGGCGTCTGTTAACACTTTATTCTGACAAGCTATTGTTTTTTCTTCTTTTTATTCTTTTTTTTTTCTTTTTAACAAAGTTATTTTGTGTTCCATATAAATCTTTTATTATTTATTTCAAAGATTAGATTTTAGCGTAAAATGAAGTTAATTATGATGAGCTTTATTTAATCATTAACTTATGTTACATTAACTTTTATCAATTATAAATTAAAATAAAAAAATTTATTTAAAAGTTAGAAAAAATATTTCTTTAGAATTACGCATACATACAGTATGTCTCTAACTTTTTATTTTATACATATCAATTTAATTTTTAAATTTTTTTATAAACTCACTATAACTATAGCAAGAATTCTCTTTTTTAAAAGTGCATAAACCTTAAAAATTATTATGCTTAATAGAAAAATATGCTCAATATAAAAAAAACGAATTGAATAAAAAATTTTACCTTTTTTTATTTGATTTACTCAAGTAGTGCAAAAAAAAAATAAGGCTATCGTGGCACTTAAAGCTGACGAGTCTGAAACTTTGCAAGAAAGAAATAAATAGAAATAGAGAGAGAGAAAAAAGGAGAGTTTAGTGAAAGCACAAACCTCGCCTTGAGCCTGTAATGGCAAGTCGTTTGCCAGAAATTTTAGGCGCCCAGCAGAGCAGAGAGAGAGAGAGTTAAAGTGAAAGAAGCTGTGGAGAGCACACTCTACCAGTAAGACTTGACATACACACGCGTGGGTTAGGGAATTTTTGTTATCCGCATCAACTTCCAGGGAGTAGTTGCAGAAAAAGTGGCTTCTAATATTTACCGTTTTACGAGCGCACTCCGCTAAGAGATAAACACAGGGAAGTAGAGCAGAGCAATGACACACAAGAGCGCAGTAGTAAACGACTACGACTGGCATGGGTTAGAGAGCTTAAGAATAAAGTGAAACGGCAGAAGATAAAAAATACATGCCAAAAGGCCCCGAAGGGACGAGCATGGGGGCAAAGTATATATATACGTAGGTGTACCTAAATAAAAAGGCTCTAGCCCGCTTGTACGTATTATAGCAGTGACAATGCACTAGCTACACAGTAGGGGCTGGTGTAGGGAAGGAGGGAGTAGAGAGTACGAGAGATAAAGAGCCGCGGAGGGCCGCAGACAGACGACTTTGGTGAAGGCCGGAAAAGACTCATCCCCTATCCGTGTATGTGGTTTTGGCTTTCGCACTATAGCTGCTCAGCCTCCTCATGCCACGCGTCATTGCCGCGTTACTAATGCGACTAATCCTTATACTAGACGGTTGCGCCTGCGCGCCTTATACACCTCCGGTGATTTCGCGGCTGGATCGGCGGCTCGTTCCCTCGCCCCGTCTACCCCACCCAACCATTCATCCCCCTTATTCTCTCCTTCTACCTCTCTGCACTAGATTTTTTTACTGCGGCTCTGCGGCTTCCGCTTGTGGTGAATGCGGCTATCTGCGGCAAAAAAAAAAAAAAACGGCACGAGTTTACAACTGTCCGACTGGTATTTCCGCTCTTGCACAGACGATGACCTAGGCGTGATCTAACTGTTTTTCTTTTTACGATACTTTTTTGACATTAATTACTCTATTCGTTTTATCATTTTTTTCTTTTTAATTTTTAGCATACGTTGTTTCTTTTTAATAATGTAATATGATTATTTTTTTTTAAATTTTATAAAAGTGAAAAACTTAGTTTTTTTTATAAAAAAAGTAAAAAAAAAATTATAAATTGAATTTTAACTTTTGGCGTTACATTTCGTAGATACGATTGCGTTTTAAAGCTATACTCGCTTTTACAAATGAAACTTTGACTATCAAAGGTATGGGAAAAAAGGGGTTGAAAGAGGTAATAATTACAAGATAAAAAAGAATCCAGGAAATTCTAAACCACTTTCTATTCTACTTGGCTTGGCCGAAAGTGGTCGACATAAATTGCCGTAGTCGGTGGATTTGATAAGAATTAGATAATTGCAAAAGACATAGAGCAGCGTGTTCGTGCCAACCGCAGTCAGAAAAAGAAAAAGAATAAGAAAAAAAGTACAAAACGTTAGAGGCTCTCGCTTGGTCTGCCAGCCGGAACGAGAAAAGGAAAAGGAAAAGAGGTAAGAGAGAATGAAAGTAAAAAAAAAAAA
>JAPYZE010005037.1:0-12837 GCA_030522805.1 Leptomastidea abnormis | reverse complement strand
ACTAACTTATGTCACTAAATTAATTGGAGAAAAAAATCAATTTTTATTATTTAATTTTAATTATTTGAAAAAAAAACAAATAAAATCCAAAAATTATAATTTTAAACTATGCTCTTTTAAGACGAAGCCCGCTAGATGTGATCTAGTATAAATAAAAACTAAATAGAAACATCTAACTTTTCTAAAAATATAAGTTCAACTTTAAATTGATTCCTATACACATGCTATACATAAATATATATTGTTTTCTCGCCTGAGTCTATATAGAATTTAAATCGAGTATATATAAATTGACTCATGCTCGCATAGAGAAAACACACATCTTTTTACGCTTGAAAACAAACGTAAACTCAATTCCAAGGACACAAAATCGAATCTTGTATTGCATGTATAAAACAAATGAAATAAAAGTTATTCCGTGCAAATCTGGCGTAAAGTAAGAACGGTTTCTCGAGGGTAAAACAATATTAAAGACAACGGATAGTATAGAAGAAGAAGAGAAGACGCGTCATGCCACGCGTATATATAGAAAGGAACGAGACACTAGTACAAAGGATATTGTACAACTTTGAAGGCGCGCGAGCAATATAAGCCTGCAGCGTTCAAAAGGCTACTACTACTGTCCTAGTGTGTATATAGTATTCGGGATTAGCCTCGGGGATTTCGAATTCTCGTCTCCGTTGTACATTCACTTCCATCCAATTATAGGACAATAGGTCAGGGTCTCTTCACAGCTGCGGATTGAAAGGAGGTAGAATGAAGACAAAGCAGTATAGTCTTCCAGCATCGGTATATAGGTATGATCAAAAAGCGATAATCTGGTCCAGCTTACTCCGGTAGCCCAGTTCTCCTGATTATAAAATTTGGCTCATCTGTATATCGAGGAATAGCGAATTAACGGTATCTTGGTCTATTGAGAGGGAAGAATATGAATACTCTACAAGTATATGAATACTTTATCGTACTAAAAATTACTATATATTATCTGTGATTTCGATTCAAATTTGTGAATGTTATTAATTTTTTTATTCTAGACATCATTGAGAAAGCATATTCTGATAAAATCTTTTGAAGTGATTTTTTTTTGTTCAATCGCAGCTCTGATAAGTAACTCCTGGAATAATTAAGGAAGATAATAGGATGGCTATATGTTGAATTTATTTTGTCGTTATCTCATAACGAACTACGCTTTTTTACTTGCTAGCTACGAAAAACGAGCTAATTTGTGTTAAATAAAACTTATATAAAAATTAGAGAAATACTTTGCGGCAAAATTCTTTAATAACTACATTTCCGTTTAAAGTTGGTATATAGTTTCTGAACTCTTCTTCCTTTTCTTTCATCTTCTAATACAGCTTAACGAAAATTTATTAGTTCAAGTCAACTTGGGAAGAGTAAACTTCTGGAATTTGCCAATCCTTTTATCTGTGTCTGTGTGTGAGTGTGTGTCAGATATTTGGAAAAGCTAAAGTGACGTTAAATGACTTACAAAATATCAAATTAACAGTTCAACGATCTTTGAATTTTACGTGTTTACTAATGTATGTACAATAATATTTATTAAAAATTTTATCCGTACTAATTATTATATAAATTTACAAAAATATCAAGTCCATTAAATATTTTATTAATACATAGAAAAATAAAAATCTATTAAATTACGTTGTAAGCAGCATTAAAGCAAGTGAGAATAACGAGAATAAAGTGACATGTTAAAAAGAGAGAAAGAGAAAGAGAAAAAAAAAGAAAGGTAAATCTTAAAGCCACGCCGCGAAGTTAAGCGGATTATACGACAAGGCGCGACTATACAAGAGCAGTAGAAAAGACGAAAAAGCTCCTATCTGAGATATCCTGTAGGGGGGGGGGGGTATGAGCGCGTCGTTGTCGTCGTATGGCTGCTGCAACAGACTTCCGAGAGCAATTTCCGTTTCTACCAGCACCAAGCTCGTAGAGTCGCGCAATTGTTCGCGAAAGTGAATTTCGGAGACTTAAGAGAAGTAAAGGGGAAAGAAGGAGGATGGTTCGCGATAAAGACGAGTAATAAAAAAAAAGAGGCTGGTTGGTGATGGTGGGCTTTGCGACGCTTGGGATTCACGATCGTTTAACGGCCGGTGGCGTGGTTTATCGCTACGCTAATGCGTCAACGCCGCCACCGTCGTCGTTGTCGTCGTCGTCGTGCAGTATAATGTGTTAGCGACGCACGTCTGCTTTTGTGGCGTTCTCGGGTTTAAACGAGAGATGATCGTAAGAAAAATCTGATTTGATGATGTAGTTTGATTTGATGAGATTTCGTATAAGTGATTGATTTTATGTGGGTTGTCGGATTTTTGCTAAAGCGATAATGATGTGTAATAATGCTATCAGATATGAAATGCTTCTTTTTTTTTTCTTTTACCGCTAATGAAATATAAATTTGATCTTAAGCTTAAAAACACTTGTGATGGCTCAAGAAAACTAAGAGCTTACATTAATAAATTTAAGCTCATATATGAAAATAAAGGATCGAATTGAAAATAATTCTTACCTATATCATTGAGTAAAATACAGCACACACGCTTTAGATCAAGCCGTTTGACACGATGGCGAAAAGCCAAGGAAATCTCAGTACCTAGCTAATCTGAATTCCTGCAAGCTTGGCTTTTGAATTCGGCAAAAGCTAAGCGTAGTATATATAGTAAAGAGTGAAAGAGGGGCGAGGGGGAGAAGAGGAAAGAGGCTGCTGCCGGTGGCAGTGCAAGGAGGCAGATTTTGCGAAATTCGAATAGCTGCTATATATATACATATATATATATAGTAACCAAAGCATGAGCTCCATTCTCTCTCTCTCTCTCTCTCTCTTTCTCTCGAAACCATATCAGAGCACTTAGCTCGAGCTTTAGCTATACGCGCACTCGCGTATAGATATAGGTATGAGTCGTTAGTCGAAGACGTAGGTAAGCTCGCGCGCATTAAGCTATATTTGAGCTCAGCGCGCGCGCGCACGCATCTCCTCCAAACAAGCTCTTCAACGTGTGCGCGCGCTGAGATATATACCAAACTTCTATATGCGGGAGGAAAGATCTTCAACGGATAGAGGATGATGATTCTCGAATCCGCGTTATCCGGATACTGTCGACGTTATAATTGGCCCCCGCGGTTGTATGCTAGGTATTATATATATATATCTATATAGCAGACATTCTAAACGAGGTATAGAGAGCTATTGTAGAATATAAGTTGGAGGATAGTGTGTTATAGTGTGTGTGTGTGTGTGTGTGTGTGTGTGCTGTAAGGAGATTTTCCGATATCACGTCTTATCGGAAGTTATCGGCCTTCTTTTACGGGTCTGCACAGCAGCTCTGCAGCCATGCGCGAGATGGTCGTGCCCCGTCTTTTCTTAAAAGCGTATATGTAGACGCCAGCGGAAATTGGAGAATTTACGATTTTCTTTTTTTTTCAAGCTCTCTTTATTGCGCTCGTATTTTTGCACACTCTCTACTTTCTTTGGCTTCTTCTGCATGCGACTGCTATATATCGGTGAGCTGCTGATTTAACAGGCCATTTTCACCTGATCTTAAATTTCATTTTGCCTACTACGTTACTTTTTTTTTCATTTATTTTTTTTTTACTTTCAGTTTAAGCAAAATTGCTTACTCAATTGTTGGCTGGACGAATTTTTTTTTTTAATTGAAAGTTTATGTTACTACGATTCATTAAAAAAAAATAAAAAATCAACAAAAAGACCGTCGATGATAATGACTCAATAAAAGGCAATTGTAATTAAAAAATATCCTGAAATTTAGTGCTTATAAGCAAATCACAGCTCAACCGATACTTTGCCACGTGTCAAAATAGCCAACGGCGTGTGGTGATAGAGAGAAACGCAGATTTAGAAATCAACTGTATAGGCACATAATATAACACATATAGCTGTCACGCGATAAACGCTTTGTTCCGAATCGACCGTCCGCTTTGTGGTGAATAGCAGCTGAATTACAGTAACACACACGTACACACACACAAACACACGTGTAGAGATATTGGTCGAATTTAGAGAGTTAGGCTGAGGCGATCGAAACTGCTTGCGAAACACGTATAGAATACAGGAAATCGTTTCTCTGTCGTGTCTTTGAGCTTCTCTCATCGACTCTCGCGATAAGCCGAATAGGACGTTCGATGTCCAGTATAGGCGTTAACGACTATTTCCACGCTAAAGTAATGCTGTATATATAGATACAAACTTGCAGAAGAGGTATACCTATTCATATACATATAGCCAACTCTTCCGTTACTCGTTTATCACTCAACTAATCCCTGTTACAGCGGATTACGCGTCTCGACGATCTTTAACACTCTCTCTTTCTCTCTCTTGCATACGCGAAAGTTCGGACTGACACAAGCGCATAAATTAGCCAGCTTGGATTAGCTTGGCTACTAATACTACTACTGCTACTGCTACTCTTGCTTTTGCTGCTGCATTACATGTGTTTATTACATAATCTACCGTTTGGCTTTATGCACATCCCCCCATATACAAGTCGTTATATATACCAACTCTGTTGCAGTTGTAGTTCTGCTATTCTCGCTATTTGTCTACCTTATATTATACACGCATATAACGCTTTAATAATGCGTACTGTATATTTTCTCTCTGTATTAAATCCCTTGCGTATATACTCAGCTTCATAAGGAAACAGCGTATTATATTATATGACGGTAACAAAAATATAATTATACATTTACACATATTTATTCTGTAGACAAGAATTGAAATTCGTTACACTTGACATACAGAGAATCATAATAAAAAAGAAAAGATAATTTTTATCCAAACGTTAATACGTTAATTGATATGAGAGCTTTAATGCAAGCACAAGAGAGTTTACTCGTTCGTTGAGGTGTAAAAACAAAGGATATATATGTGTTATATAGCTACCTACATCCAAGGGTCAAAGATGATATAATCGATCTCTGCGGGTTAGTATAGTAGGTATGCGTGTAGCACCAAGATAACAGATGCGTCGTCCCTGCTGGCACCTGACTTGATATCCTTCAGACGCCCGGAGAGGCTTGAACTAGAGGGTATAACCAGGGGAGGAGGAGAAGGAGTAGTAATAGAAAGGGTGAGGAGGTGTTGTTACAAGTATATGGCAGCTGCTTTCCGGAAGCCTATATACAATATCGGCTAACGAGCGTGTTTTGCCAAAGATTAACACGTGGGCATGCAAGTGCACACCTACATATATGCACGCACGTGTGCTTGAAACTCGAGGTTTGTATCTTGTCACGCGCTTGCATCTCTCTCTCTCTCTCTCTCTCTCTCTCTCTCTCTCTCTCTCTCTTGTATTACGCGCATTGATTATATGCTCAGGTTTTTAGGACAGGATTTGGGAAGGGAAAGAAGGATGGGAGGGGGTGCATAACTTATGCGGTGACCATGGCACGTGACGGTCCAATATGCTTCTGTTGCTGCTGTGCTGTGCTGCGCTCTCTGATCGTAATTACAGGCTTCACTCCCATAGCAATGTATATGAGCAAACCCATAAAAAAAGAGGCTGTTACATGATTCAAAAAATTATTTGTTTTTCAATCTCGAGGTACGCTCCTGTTTGAGGGCTCATTTTCTTCGTTAGGTCATACACTTAACGAGAAATATTGGTCCCATGTGAAATATTTGTTGTGACAAACTTTTTTAGGCGCATCTTAATTTTCCCGTATAACTCCATGTTAAAATTACCAAAAACACTAATTTCTAACTCATTTGTCCACAAATTGTTTTCTAAATAAAATATAAAAAGGATTCAAAAACAGAAATTCACAAGCTTGACAAAAAAACCTAAAATTTAGTTTTTTAAGCGATTAAAAACATTGTTTAGAACCAAAGATACAAGCCTGTAAAGTATGAAAAGACCCATCATACTTTACAAGCTTGAATCTAACAGCTCTTTTTTTGTGGATTTGCTCATATACATAACAAATGCTGATGTTTCGTGGATATATATCTATATTGCTTTGAATTTCTCTGTGTTAAGCCTTTCTACATCGACTGATTTTCAGCAAACAAAATTTCCGTCATACGTATTTACTGTATGATTATATTATTTGTGATAAAATTTGAATAATGTAATACTTTTTTATAGCAAATTTCATTCAGATTATATTTTTAAGAGAATTTAAGTTGTTAAATTAAAAGTAAATGTTTTTATTTAATAACTTAAGGTAGTAATAGTAGTAGCATGAAAATTTTGTATGATAGGTATAAGTACATATTACACAAGTGAATTTCAATATTCCAAAGTATGTGCGCTTGTAAAAAAATAGAACTTTCACCCACCCACATACGCAAATCCTTTAAACACGTATATAAGTTTCAGTCTGGCAAATATACCAAGCTATATATAAGTAGACACACACACACACACACACACACACACACACACACACACACACACACACACACACACACACACACACACACACACACATACACAGATGCAGACTGTTTATCTCGTAGAAAAGGCCGGTAGCAGCAGAATCAGCACAACTGGCTGCGTGTAAAATTTTGCATACACACAGGAGATAACATAGTATTTGTAAAAGTTGTAAAGTTTACGAGGACATGGCATACAAGATACAACAGTTGTTGCTCTTGCCACACTGGCAAGTGTACTACTGGCCGTGAGAGATAGATGACCCTAATGCAGGTTTTGTCTGAAATATATTTAGGTCGCAATGAAGCTTCCCATGTATTATCGCTTTTTACTCTCAATGCATTACAAGCCTACCTATATTTAATATACATCGTTGAAAATAAAAGCTTTCTACCGCACATTAACTTACTTGTTCTCGCACAGGTATATAATATTACAGATAAGAGTGAGAGAAACACACACAACTGAATTCTCAAGTAGCAGCTATCTTCCTCTCTCTCTCTTCCGTTTTCTCATCCTCACTTGTGGAGAAAAGCACATGCATATGTAACGTCGCAGTGAGATATTCGTGAATCTCGTTTTGTGACATTGAAACGCATTTTGCACTCTCTCTCTCTCTCTCTCCCCAAAAATCTCAACAAAACCAATATAATGACACTAGCATTCGCAATTACAATCCCAAGTCTCGTTATAGTCTGACACGTTTTAATAGCCTATATTTTTTTTTAGCTCTACACTTTTCTCCCAAGAGGCAAGTTTACATCCGCTGAGAGAGAGAGAGAGAGAGGGAGAGAGAGAGAGAGAGAGAGAGAGAGAGAGAGAGAGAGAGAGAGAGAAAGCCGATCGATGATGATGGAGTAGCTTTCTCTCTCACTCTCTCTCTCCAAGTTCCATGCATGTGAATGCGTTTGTCAACGCACGGCTCGCTGAATTTGAATATTGCAGCCGGCGGCGGCGCCCTCGATTTGACGTTCGCTCAGAGCGAGAGAAGGAGAGAGAACTGCAAGCGTACGTAACCGGATTGTCGGATGTGGACGGTCGAGTGTGTGGAAGCTATGGAACACACACATACACACGCGCGCACACACACACACATTCACACAAATACATCGGTGGTGCGCCCGCAGATGCAGAGAGGGTGTTTGAATTTACATAAGACGCACGTTGCATCTTACGTATCTCTCTCTCCACTTGGCTGCTTGATCCCGGGGGTGTGAATGACGCCTCTCGCTGTTTTTCACCGTTACGTGGCTATACTTACGACGAAGGAACGAAGGAGATACATATGTGTGTATTATATACGAGAAGTGTCGGTGAATAACCTGCAGAGAATGTGACTTGCGAGATACTTGGACTGCGTCACCTTCTCCGGATGTAATAATGCATAATAATGCTAATTGTGCGAGCTGAATCCCACTTAGCTATACTACCTGTGTGCACACACACATATACATTTTGAATATAGGGATGCTTAATGTTGATCTATAGCTTGGATACTATGTATATGCTGGCTGGTACACCTCTTGCTTGTAATATGGATTACGGGAACTGTGTGTGTAGGTGTTGAGGTAAGCTTATTGATTTTTGAGAGTGAAAAAAATTTGGGCTTAGTTTGTTATTTCTTTTTTTCTTTTTTTAGTTTAGAATTTTTCTGTATGAAGATGTATAAGCGTTTGGAAAATTTTTTATGTGAAAGTAAGTTTGAAATATTGGATTTAAAGAAAAAAAAGTTGATAAATATTATAGCTAGGAGTAGATATACATATAATAAAGTTGGAACAAATATGAACTTTTTATTATATATCATTACATTTAGCTTTTATCGATATACAGCTAATGAAAATATTTTCCATGTAGGAATATGATAGTTTTTATGTAGTTACAAAAAACGTACTTTAAAATTTTTAATATTTTTTTAAGGGTAATTTGATGATATTGTTTGTTCATTAAAATTATTCATTTTATTTTTCTGAATTAACAGCTCAAATTTTGCTCTTAAATGTAAACTTGAAATATTGATGCTTATAAAACCAACGGTGAACATCGAGAAAAAAAATTGGCAAAATAAAAACTTTGTTTCATTACCCATAAAACATTCACAATAACCAAAATAGCTATGAAACGATATACTAAAAAATAGCTCAGTTCATGTAGCTCGTGAATAATCTAAAGAGATAATAAATTTATGAGCAGGTTAAAATCATCGAAAAAAAAGAAAAAAAATCGACAAAAATAAAGGAAATAAAAGGATTGAATAAAAGCGGATGGAATGATAAGAAAAACGTTAAGCGGAGTGAAGAAAAAGAGATTTAATAAAATGTCACTCGAGCAAAAGTTTAAGACTCATCGGCTCGCTTAAACTCTTTCGAGTAAAGCTTCAAAGCGAAAAAGCTCTCAAACTTGAGCTTTTCAGCTAGCAGCAGCAGTAGCAGCTTGTGGGCTAGTGCTACTGCTATACTCATCGTCTTAATTCCTTTTATGAAGTTACTTCATAATCCCTTCTCTGTTGTTTTATACTCAGCTTTATCAGTTTGTCCTTGCGATAATCCTCTTTTATTATACATACGCAATATCGCTTCACATGCAGCGGCGAGACTCCACCTCCTACTGTACTCTGACCTCAAACACCAAGCTAACAAGATATAACCTCGAGTTACAGCCTTTCATAATTCAGCATGTAGTGTATATGTATATCAGTATATAAATATTAACTACGCCTAGCAATATTTTCCTTTTGTTTAACAATAATAATTAGGCAGGAGGCAATATAATACAATTAAAGTGCATTCGCGTGGCAATTATTTATAGAAAGGGAGGGTGAGGGGGGATGGTGCGTATACATACATTTACAGATGCCTAAAGCAGAGCATACTATTAGGCCAGAAATAAATTCTTAATAGGGCTAGCGCGCATTATTTATCGCCCACCAGAAACCTTCACTCCCAGATATTCAGCCTAGTGTTTAGTATATATACTGCAAATGGAGAGAGAGAGAGTGAGTGAGAGAGGGAGAGCTTGCATCGTCAATTTATGCCTTCATTTTAACGAAGGCTGCTGCTACTGCTGCTGCGAGAGGATGATAATCAGCTTTCGATTAATTAACCCCGAGGCGCTTATATATATAGGCGATATCTATATATGTAGTATTGGTAGAGAGAAAGAGCAAAAATCGACTATAGCTTTTACGCTACGACAATTTTGGTATGTAGAGTGTATTAAAAGGTCTTCTCTTTTGTTATCTTCTATAAAAAAGTAGGACATGAAAAAATTGGGTATGAAGTAGCTTTCGATCCTAAGCAAACCAAGTTAAACCAAAAGTTCGTTGCTTCTATGGTCGCGATAATGAGTCGAGATTTTATATATATAAAGGGAGAGAGACTCTGTGGTAAACTTACTTAAAACTAGAGATAACGGACTTGCTAGAAAAGTTTCTTTTTTTTTTATCTTTTTTTAAAGATTCCAAGTTTTGCTGTATAATAAGCTTGAGATTTTATCGTTGTAAAATAATTTTTGTTGACTTATAATTGTACCAATTTAAAGTATAGTCATTTTAAAGCAATATTTATTAGCTATACCCTTTTTGCTGTAATCAATATTAATTTTTGTTTAATAATTTAAGAGAAGAATTTAAGAAAGTGAATAGTATTGAAAAGTAATTAAAAAATAATTGATTAGAGCGATAAATTTGGCAGTGTTGTTGTTGTTGTTGCTTGGGATGAGGCATTCGAAAGAGGTAAAGTTTCCCGAGGAGAGAGAAGAGGAAGAGGGGTATATTGAAGATACTTAGAAACACAGTCGGTGGTCCATTATTGGTTCTAAGCGTCTTCGGTCCATCAGACTCTACTATATAGCGTTAGTGGCAGGTTGATTAAGTTCCTGTCACCTTGTTCTCACCTACTGCACATTAGATAATTATAATTACAATTTGGGTTTGCCGACCTAAGCTGTGTTGATCGCAAAGTTTCGAGCTTTTGACAAAGCGCAAGCGCAAACGTGCGTATAAATTTGTCTTTTCTCACAGATGCGCAACCCCTCCCCCCTCCCGCCCTTCCCTCTCGGGCATCTCTAATTTAACGTGATAATTAACAAAGTGCCGAAAGTTTATGACTTGCTGCCTTTTACCGTCAAAGAGTAATAAGCAATCGGTAAAGATATACCCAATTATCTATAAGCTTTTATCATAATTAATGATTATCGACACTTTTGCCCCCTAACACCCCCAATCTTCCTCTCTCTCTCTCTCTCTCTCTCTCTCTCGCTTGAAAGATAGTAATTAAGCTTTTCCTCTCGTTAAGTTTATAATTTAAAGTTTAATTAAAAAATGCTTTCTGAAATCAAATTATTCGTAAATTTTTGAAAAAGTTTTTTTTTTTTCATTTTGCATATTTTCCGAAAAGCCAAGCTTAACGATTTTCGTTTTTCAAGCGTATAATTTTCATAAACGTCGCTTTTCCTCAACAAAGCTATCAATTTACTACGAAACAATAACAGCCGAAGCATAGCAGCATCTAATTGATTACTTTTTTCTATATATAGAGAGATAAAAGCTCTCACGGTTGAATACACGTTTGCGCGTATGCACACAAGTTGATTAAAATACAGCGATGTCTCTCTTTCTCTCTCTCTCTCTAGCCTCCCGCATTTACATACCGTGCATATTTAAACCGATGAAGCGTGAAATTTCCAATTAGTCCAAAATGAATATAAGGATCTCTCTCTCTCTTTCTCGAACGTGGAAGAGCCTAGAGGAAAATTAATCGCTGGCACAGTTTTAGCAAATTCCCTCGAGAGAGAGAGAGAGAGTATAGGGCCAAGTTTTCGATAGAGCTTGCGGTCTAGAATCAGGTGCACGTTTTCCAACCGGCCCATACCCAAGCCAAGCGCAAGAGTGTATATATGTAATAGCGCGAAAGAAAAAGAGGGCTATACGCGCGGCTGCAGATGTGGCTACTTTGCCTTCCAAACACGTCGAAGGCCCACCCTCACCCCTCCTTCTCCCTACTTTTCTCTTTTACTCCCTCTCAGACCTGTCGACTGGTCGCACGTGCGCCGAGGATATTTCACATTGTTGACGATGGGCGCCTCTAAAACGAGATCCGCACACCGCGACGACGACGACGTGATCTCCCTCCCGACATCACTATATACCATGACTAGCCACTATACTTGCTATTCTATTTCTATCTTTCTCTTCAATCTGCCTATGTATATAAAAGCCGAATCAGCTATAATCAACGTGGTCGCAAATACTTGAATATATAACTATATACATACGTACATACATACAGCATTTCAAATTCAGGAATGATCAACCGCGAAGGGTTTGATAAATCGTATGTATAGGTATATAGGTGATATATGATTATTGCTCATTATGGTGCATATGGTACGTGGGTAAATATGCGAATTTTTAGATGAGTAATTTAAATTTTATATTTTTTAAGGATTTCGATCATTTACTTTTTTTTAATTGCAAAAAATATTTCAGGATTTATTGAGACGTAGATAATAAAATTAGAAATTCAGAATCAATAAAAGATTCTTACAAATAATGAAAGTAATATCGCGATAATTTAAGGAGTACTAGAAGAGGAATTTTATAAAAGGAAATCAATATTTCCAAGCATATTAGATTTAGACTCGCTTTAAAAATAGTCTAAAAAAAAAAATATATATATATAGCTGCATATATTGATTTATTTCAAGAGTTTCTTTAATAACGATTTATAATGAATATATTTATTATAAATATTGAAAAATTATTATTTTAAAATTCATAAAAATTCATTCATATATAGACACCTGCATAAGATATATAAATATAAAATTTAAAGAAATATTATCTTTTTTGTTAATTTTGTATACCACGAAGAAACCATTGAAGCGCATTGAAATTATAAGGGGATTAGAAGGTGCAGTGAATATAATCAGGCGGAGCTTAAATAATAATTACAAAGGGACAAAAGAGAGATAAGAGGGGAGAATCGCGGGAATGAAGCGGTTGGTGAAAATCGCCATTTGAAACCGTCAAAGCTCTTGGTGGTGGGCGAACGCAGAGAGATAGAGAACGAGCCCGAGAGAAAAGTATGGGGCAAAAGGGAGGGGAGGGGGAGTTAGTAGCGAGGAGAAAGAGAATCATTGGCAAAACGCAGTTTTGGGAGAGCGCGTTAATGAGATCGGCCTGAAATTCAACGCCCGCGGCTCTTTCTCTTTCTCTTTCTCTCATTACCGTTCGCGGGTGCGTAACGTCGATATTCATAATTAAATGCCGACCTCGTCACGGGGCTTCCCTTTTAACAACCCCCTCTTTCTCTCTGTCTCTTCCTCTTTTATCAAATGCTTCTCCTCTTTTATATACACTTCGTGCGTTGCACACTTTTTTAAATTTCCTTCTCCCAGCAAACGAAAATTCCAGACAATATTCGAC
>JAPYZE010005031.1:3662-25487 GCA_030522805.1 Leptomastidea abnormis | reverse complement strand
TTTTCTAATCGTTGTATAAGGCACCTGCTTGTATGTATTTAATACTTGTAAAATGTTTATTGCAATTGAAGAAAAGAGAGAGAAAGAGGGAAATAATGTCGACGCATGTTCTAGTCATTGAATCATAGCGATAAATAATTTCTTAATTCCTAAAAGACTTTATTGAAATACCTCAATAACTTTGTAAACAAAATTCCATAGACACATTTAAAATTATTTTATTTCTTATTTAATTAAATAACCCAAATCAATTAAACATAATTAACGAAAAATTTTTTTTTGTTTAATTGTTTACAGGTTCATGGGTGCATGCGTACACGAAGGTCAACTTCACGCATTAACCGAATACATAAACGGTGGTAGTCTGGAACAATTAATAATGTCAAGACACGTACCATTACCACACGTTCGACGTATGAAATTAGCCAGAGACACAGCATGCGGTATGTCTTATCTACACAGCAAAGGTTTATTTCATCGTGATTTAACGTCGAAAAATGTATTGGTACGTAAAGACGATACGACAAATGAATTGACAGCAGTTGTTGGTGATTTTGGTTTGGCTGCAAAAATACCAGATCCAAGCACTGGTTACAGATTAAGCACAGTTGGTAGTCCGTATTGGATGTCACCCGAATGTTTAAAGGGACAATGGTACGATCATAGATCGGATGTATTTTCATTTGGTATTGTCGTTTGCGAATTGATTGGTCGGGTACCTGCTGATCCTGACGTTTTACCACGTTCCGATAATTTTGGTTTGGATTATCTTGCGGTTGCTGAGATATGTGCAGCCGCTGATCCACCGCCTGCTTTTCTTCAACTTGCTTTTCATTGTTGTACGGTAAGACATCAATAATATTCAATCCTTACTACCAATTATCATTATTATTATTTATGTTCATAAATTAATTTATACGATTTTTTTTGTTTTATAAAACAGTACGAACCAAGATCCCGACCAAGTTTTCCTGAAATCGTGCAAACACTCGACGGTCTAATAGCAAGTCACGAAACAGATGGTAACGACAGCGACGACTCCAAAATACCAATAAGCAAACGTCAATCCGTGGATCAGGAATTAATGAGCAGTATGAACGAAATGGCGCGTCAATCACGGCCAACATGTAGAAGAATAGCATCAGCTAAACCACGTAGTCATTCAGCTGATGCACGAGCTTGCGCTAATAATCCAGCAACACCAAGCGAAAAAGCTCGATGTCATTCTGCGAGACGTATAGCAGAGCTTGCAAGTAGACGGGATCCACATTATCGACCTATGACCGCTAATCCGTTTCACGCACTCGGTGGTGTTAAGAAAATACTTGGTGATCTCTTCTCAAGTTGCTTGGAGTTGCCTTCTCTTGAGGATGTACGTTATGGACATCAGGGTAACGATCAGAGTGGTGGTGGTAGTGGTAAGCTGAAACTTGCTCAGAACGACAGTATCGTTAAGATTCTCGAACGTAAGAAGCCGAGTTCAGAACCAAGTAGTCCTACCGCACGTAAGAAGTGGGAACGCAAGGTAAGTTGGTTGATAAGACTTCAATAATCGGGGTGTCCTCAAGAAGTACTTGACTAATCGATTTCAATTGTCAACAGGTGGCAGCGGCAAGCAAGGTCGGTGCAGCGAGCCTCTTCGCGCATCCACTCTTCCGGGAGGGCTGGGAGCCGCGCCGGCGCGGCAGCTGCGAATCCGGATTCTGGAGCTGCGTAGGCGAGGATCTCAGCCCGGAGCCACCCAACCGGAGGCATGCCTCAACGCTGAGCAGCTCAGCGGCATCCAGTCTCTTTCTGCTCGACGACCATCGCACCAGCTCGATCTACACCGACTCCAGCGAGGACATAGCGAGCCTTGGTGGCAACGATTCAGCCTGCTGCTGGGAGGAGAGGCTCGACCGGCTCGGACCTCACTCGCACAGTAGCAAAACCATCGCTAGGATCGTCGACTACTTTGAATGCAAGCAAGCTGGTGCAGCGGCCAAGCTCCTGCATGCTGCTGAACATGGAGGCTGCTACGATCCAGCAGCTACACCAAGCAGGATTGCTTTGCTCAGAGCCAGGCTCGAAGGCTCTGCGCCACTCAGTACCATCAGTGCTGCACAGAGGCTTGTCATCTGCGAAGGCGCGGTACGCAGCAAATTGCCGCTCTTTGATAAGAAGTGACGAGAGAGGCAGTTTGCTGATAGATTATTATTTATAAGGAGCCCGGCTCTGTGAGTCGTCGATTTGGATTTAATCCAAGACTCGCGGATCTTTGTTGCGATAGTCGTACTATATCAGAGAGTCTTAATTATACTTTTTGAATTATTATGAGTTTTAATGTTTATTTTTACGAAACTTTAACTTTATTTAAGGATTACAGCAGAAGTACAATAGAATTCTTTTTCTTTTTTTTTAATAGTAGCCTTTGAAGTCTTCGCTCTTGATAATTTTTTTTTTTTTTTATATCGATTATCGTAAGATAAAAGTAAAATTAGAAAATACACAGTCTATTATATTTTGAGGTTTTTGTAAAACTATTCAACTAAAAATGATGCTCGTTGATCAAAATTTATGTTACGCTTGAAATATTGTCTTTTTGTCAATTAGTCTAGGAGGTGTTAACAGGAATTTTGAGTCAACAATTTTACAAGACTGTGATTTTCTTTTTTTAATAGTCTGTTACAGATGTACGTAAGATGTGACGCGAGTCGAATCCCGATTCAAGAGTTTATTCAAACAACTTTGATTCAAAGTTTTCTTTTGCGCATTGAAATTTAGAGAACAAACATTGACCATTATTATTAATGAAAATATTTAGACTGTCCATTTTATCTTGGGAATAATAATTAAATTTGAAAAGTTACCTTTTTTAATTTTCAATAAAAACAACAACAAAAAATTACCAAAATATTGAAATATTTTTAAAAGTGCATAAACAGTTTAAATATTTCTCAACAATGTTGAATATGGCAAATGTCTGTTAAAAATTATTTTATTGTTGTGCGTTTTAAGCAGTTCCTAGTTAGGCAGCTCCGTCCTGTAAACATTGGAGATATTCGCGATCGTACTTTATACGTCACTTTACGATATAAAAAAAAATCTGTTGTTAATACTAATATTTTATAACGATAGAGGGTAATCGTTTGTCATTGATTTTTGTCAAAATTAAAAACTTTTTTCATCTCAAGGCTCTTAGACGCTATAAAACTAGACTGAATTAAATTTAATTTTGTAAATACAGAAAAATTATTAATTTAAAGACACAAATTCAGATTTTATGACTCAAAAATTTATTTAAATACGTAAATAAATTATTGAATAATAAATATGTTGATGAAAAAATGAATTATTTAAAATAATTGCATTTTTACAAAAATCAATAACAAAATTTTCTCCAAACACACTTTTGAAAAACTTCACATAAATTACAAACAACTTGACTTTGAAACTCTAAATAATAATTTTGTACAAAAGAGTATTTGTTTATAAATATCAATATGTACAGTCGCGATACAGTAACAAAACATGAAATTTATATTTCAGTTATCCCTTGCCTTTCAATATCTTCCTAAGAACGTCCGTCAGTGTCAATTCTGTGTCAAATCATCGCTACGATGTTAAAAAGAAAACAAAATAAAGAAAGTCTTCTACCTTAAAAATAGTAATAAAAAAATAGCAAAGGAAAATAAAACCCTAGCAAGGCCTAAAATGTAGCAAACATATACAAAAGATAATAGCACAGAAATGTTCCGTTTCGTTAAAAATTACACGTAAGAACGTTTCTTAAATCCAAAAAGAAAAGAATATGTGATGGATGCATGTGCTAAGAAGTTAATGTCAGAAGAGATGCGAGAAAATATATATTTATATATTTTGTTGAAAACAAAAAGAGTGTGTCTCCCTACATATTTTTGTTGCTATAACTGTAATAAAAGTAGCAAATCGGTCCTCCGCAAATAATTACGAGTTATGCAGGAGTTTGCCAAGCTAATATAAAAAAAAAATTTATATATATATGAATAATTTAATATATCTATAAATGTATATGAAACTGATCTAGTCAGTGTATTAAACGAGGCGGCCTTATATTTTATATATGTACACACGGTAAATATTAGTACTACAATTTATTACAAGTTCAAACAGAAGAAGAAAAGAAAAAGAAAAAAAACTCGAGTGGATGATACAAATATATAGCGAGGTACCTAAATGTAACGTTGTGACATTATAACAACGGAATTGTCGAATAAATCTTATAAGTCTGATGTATTATTTACTTGAATGTTTCTCGAAAGATTGTATAAGTTTGGGATCTAGATTTTTTCAGTGCTTTTAACAGTATAAAATAGAATTCTTAAAATATCTTCAAATTTTTAGTACTGTGAAGATTTTAAATGAAACATGAATTTATAGAAAAGAAAAAAAAATCAGTTACTCAAACTATCGAGATTCAAGCACTGGTAAAGAAAAAGAGCCACCTTAGATTAATTACAAAAGGCATTGTAGCAATAGGTACTTTTTATCAACTACTTTGTATGCTAATGAAATGTTTGCGAAATGAACAATGTGTTTATTCGAAATTTTACGTAATGTTTAATTAATGGGGTGGCGTTAAGTAGTTTTTAAATTTTTCGCAGCCGTTTTAAATGATATTGCCGTATAATGAACGAATCCGTCGCCTCGTCGTATATTGTTATTCTATTTTTTCCATATACAAATTGTACCAAACTCGTGTTTAGGATAAATAGAATTTAAAGAATTATTGTTTTGTAATGAGTGGGATCGATTGACTTAGTCAATTGATTCCAGTAAATAAGACTGTGCGTTTGTTGAATATATAATAATATACGTGTTTATAAGTACTGGCTTATTATAGAACTTTTTTGGAAAATTTCTTCTCGGTTTTTCATGACAAAAATTCATGTCATCTTTTATCTTGCTCGCAAAAAATTTAAACTTCATTTTAGTTTATACAATTGTATTATTGAAAGCAAAAATAAGCAAGAAAGATTAACAAACTTTTAATCAACATACAAATAAACAAACTACATTGAATCAATAGATTTTTAGAAACATTTTATAACTAATAAGATCTCTGCTACATGTTATTGATAAAATATAAGAACATTATTGTTCTGATAAATTGTTGAAAACTAATATTTATTCAAAAACTATTCTTACAATTTTATTAATAAATATAAAAAATAAAGTAAATTATGTAGTATTTCATAAATCATTTTTAAAACAAATGCAAAGTTTCTAATGAACAAGTATTGACATGGAAAGGAGAAGAAAAAAAAATAAAAACATAAAGATTAACAATTGTAATATGACTTGAAAATTTGCGATAATTTAATCATTTATTAATAAAATTTGGTTTTAAATATGTGAAACAGCAAGAAAAAGAACAAAAATCTTATTTTTATGTCGTTGTAGTTTTTGAGACGAGCCTAATGGTACCTGAAGAACCGAACGAGAGAAAAACTGCGCGGAAGAAAAAAAAACAAAGAACACTAGGTAAAGCTGGACATATCGTGAGTGGGGCATATCCTAAAAACCATTTAGCTGAATTTCGACAATGAAAATGCGTGTGTGTGTGTGTGTGTATGTGCGTCTGCGAGCGAGTAATAAAAACGTGTGTGCGTGACTGAAAAAAAATGGCATGAGTAAGATTGTTTCGATAAATGCAGTGAAAACACTGTGGTAAGAGCTTTCCAAATGAAACAAAAAGTACGTAATGATAAAAAGAACATAAAAATCTTATTTATTTTAAGTCGAAATGAAAAATTGAACAACGATATTGCAAAAGTCTACTGCGTCGAGACGCAAATAAAAAAAAGGGATATCGAAATTGTCTCTTTAAAACTGTTTTATTTTATTTTTATTATTTTTTTTTCTTAACTAATGTCTGTGATTTTATTCACAGCTAGACAGACATAGGCTGTATATAGAAAAAGAGAGAGAAACGTGGTGTGTGATTAAAGAGTCTCTTAATCTGTTATTCTTATCCATATGTACTGAATATATTTATTATACCAAAATTCGTAGGGTTTTAAATTTTAATATTTTTACCATTGATAAATATGATCTTAACTAAAAAATTAAGATCTTATCGCAAATTTAAACATTAAAATTAAAATTTGCTATTAACTGCTAAGAATTGAAAAATATTTATAAAAGCAATTGGATATGAATAATATGATAAAGCCTCTTGATAAATACCGTCTGAATCAAATTTACCGTGAGAATTCTTATAATTATTATACATAAGTAGTTTATAACTTGTAATAAACATCGTAATTAATATAATATAATATATAAAAAGAAAATCATGTCGTTGCTGAGCAAAAAATGTAATGTAAATTTAAAATGCTCGATAACGACACTGACGACAAAGAAGAGGAATAATATTGATAATAAGCAAATAATAATCAATAAATAAATAAGTGAGTAAAATCTAAGGGAATTTCAGCAGAATTATACACAAATATATATTGTACATACTACTATATACTTATACAAGTTTAATAAAGTTAAGGGCTCGTAATTTTTACAAAAAAAATAAAACATTATTGTACGACTTTTTCTTTTTACAACACCTTTCTTACCTGAGTAATCAATTTTAAGAGAGGAAGGATATTTATTTTGATTAAATTTAACGAAATATTTTGATTCACACATTTTATTTAAAAAATATTAGCAATGAGAATAACAAGTAGTAATCGCTAACAATATAGCAATATAGATGATTTTCAGTGAAAACACGAACCTATTTTTCTTAACTACATACATAAATATAATGTAAAAATGTATCATATAGAATGATTTTATATACACGTTTTTATGAAAATACAGATATGTTATATATTATATACTTTTATGAAAAGAAAAAAAAAATATTAGAATTTTATTAAGGCCCTGCGCGCATATCTTGGCCTTAATTTCTTCCGGATTATTTACATATTTAGAACCGATTCATAACTCGGAATTTTATAAATAATTTTTTTTTTTTTTTTTTATTTATATTTATTCAGTTTTTGTATTATTATTATAAAATCCATTAGATTTAACAAGGATATTACTATCCTTAAAATAAAAATTGTAACTAAATTCATTTCATAAAATAAGAATTTAAGGATATTTTCCATCACATTTTTTTTAGAAATCTTTTAACAAATTTTTTTTCTTACAGCTCATGAATTACAAAAATATATATTTATCTCTCTTGCAGACATTTAAAAAAAAATTTTAAAAATAATGAAATATTATTTTTGTTTAATTCTTTATAATTAATTACTTGGCAAGTATACATTTTTATGTAAAAAAACATGTGCATAAAGTGAAGTTTGAGATCACTAAACAAGAAATGCATATTTATTATTTTTACGTGTAAACAACTCACGTATATCTAAAACTAAAAACAAAAAAAGAAATATATTCTTTTAACGTAATATCAAATGATAAAACAAGCAAAAATTAACATCAAACTCATGTAGCTCATTAACGTAAAATCAATTTTTATGCAAAGAGAGAGAGAAAAAAAAAGAAACAAAGCAAAAAATATCGAAAGTATAATTAAAATAATTTAAAACAAAAAATTTCTATAAATAATCAAAAATAATACCATGAAAGAAAGGGAAAAAAAAAATTAGTAAACGCAGGCAGACACTCTCAATAATCTTCACTACATCTCTCACATCATTATATCATTTCAATACCCTAATTTTTTTTTTTCTGTACGCTAATAAACATCATCAAAATTTTCAAATGATGTCAAAACGATCAGAAAAATTTATCTCGCAATCATCATAACCCAATAATCTTCGCAATAACAAGATATACAAAAAAAAAAATAATATAAAAAAAAAAAAAAAAAAAAAAAAAAATTAAAAATCATAAACTCATTTATTCTAACACACACATATCACCGTTCAGTTTCTTTCCCCACACCACCCAAAATACCAAGATCCTCTTCAGGTATCAATGGTATATACCTTGTCCTAGGATCATTTTTCCTTTCATAAACATAAGGAAAAACAATAGACCTTCCACTTTTAGATTCGTTGTCTATCCTTGCCGGATCAGCAGTATCAATTTCCAACAATGGTATAAATTTACGTTCTTGATCCTTTTTATTATTATTATCATCATCACCGGTATTGGAATCAGAATTTGATTCAGCGGTAACTATCAGCGGTACCCAATCGTCGATTTTTGTTTCCGCAACAGCTGCATCACTGTCATTACTACGTGGAGACCAATTTGAACCACCTTCGCTCATCCATTCACCTGTAAAATAAAAATAAAAAAAAAGTAAACAATCAAGTAAAATTTTTATAATCACAAATAATCAAATAGGCAAACTTTTTTTCCATCTTACCTGTCAATAACTTTTCCTTCCTGACTTCCTTACTAGATTGACTCTGTTGTTGTTGTTGTTGCTGCTGCTGTGCAGTTACAGCTAATGGTACCCACTCGTCCCTAGAGTCTTCGGTAATCGTCAGTAACCTTTGATTCCTATCATTTTTAAAAGTAACAGTCTCAACAGAAGTCGATTTTACAGTAGTCTTACTTGTCGTCACCTGTTCCTCGTCAAACTCAAAATACAGGTACTTGCCATCCGATTTTTTCTTCTGTTTATCGTTAGCTTCCTCTTCATCTCGATTACCAAATAGACTACCTATAAACAACCAAATGAACCACAATCAATATTAATATAAAAAAAGTAGGTATAATAAAATTTAAAATAAAATAACAACTCACCAAGAGCAGGAAAATACTTAGGTCTCTCAGTCCTACCACCACCACCACCACCAATAAAACTAGGCGTATACTGCGATATCAAAGGCAGCAAAGTCTCCCTCGCATATCTTTCAGCTTGAGCTAATATACCAGCCAATCTTTCAGGCAGAAACTGTACCGTAAATCCACGCGAACCAGGTGTCGTACTCTCGATCTTATCATGTTTACGTTCGTCCAATCTATGCTCCAATCTGCTAGCCGATGATGAATCCTGCCTGGTACCACGAGGTTTCAATACTGGTTCCGTAATTTCTGGTAGTCTTAATGCTCTACCGGTTTCTTTTTTAATACCAATACGTTGACCAGCTGGTTCCGATGCTTCAGATTGTTCGGATGATGTTAATGATGTTTCTGGTGTGACGGTTATTAACGGTAGGACGTTACCACGTTCGAGATTTAATGGTGGTTGGGATAGTAGACTGGAAAAACCACGACCACGTTCAGCTGGTTCTCCAATGTTGTTGTTTTCGACGGAATTTGAACTACCGTCGTTTGATAAGTCTAGTGTTAGCGACCAGGGTGATACGCTCTGTAAAAAAAAAAAAATATTCATTCATATAGATCAGAATTCTTTGTCTTGAAATCTAATTGAGATGTAAAAATAATGAAGCTATACATCGATCGCGTAACCATAAAGCGGAAGTAATATATTCTAGATTCTTATACTAATAACCTCCCGCAATAATAATAATAATATTTTCAATGCGAATATAAAACTATGAGTGTATATGATTTGCTAGGAAATCTTTTACATGCACCTAATACACCAATAAACTATAAATTATTCACATCACGTAGATCTAGATAAAAACCGGTAGTGCGTAGTAGACGTAGCATTGATTCATGCTATAACGCGAAGATGAAAATTATTGAAGTGCGAAGCGTCAGGTGAATGAAGATGATACGTTCATCTCATACAAATTAACGATTCGAATATCTCACAGCGTAGTTTTCTATCTACTACAGTGACAATAAGATTTAAGAAAAAAAAAATATTAACAGATTTTCAATAACGATCGAACAATAACGGTTCTCAATACTTTTCCATAACTAAAATCATCGGCATATAGAAAATCTCTTCCTGCTACAAAATCTAGATCACAATTACAGATGCTGAATAATCATATTTGAACTACATAACAATAGTCACGCTCGACTAACCTGATAACTTTTTACATTGCTCGATAAATCCGAATAATCTTGCGTTGCAGTTAACTTGGCATGTTCCTTAGCGATCTTGATATTTTGTTCTTTGGTGAACGGTCCCAATCCTTTTTGTGGTACTTCGTTACTAAAACCATCTTTTGCTGCTATAACAAAAAAAGATTAATAATAATAAGAAAGAGGAAATTCAATATTTTTTTTATTATTCTTGAATTTTTATTGCCGTTATTAAAATATATCGGTATAGTTAACGTCGCGTAACGACTATTATTTTTTTTTGTACCAATCATATATATACAGCATTGTTTGCATTTGTTTCTCTCCATCTCAATATAAACCTTAACGGTATTAAAAACCTCAACTCAATATAAATAAAAATAAAAAAATAAATTAAAACCAACCTGTAAGCCTTTCATAATTATGTTCCTTAGTAAATGGTCCGATACCGGTGACTTTAGTAGTCTCTTCTTTAACCGGTAACAAACTCGACTGGGTTAATTCAATCGTCTCGGTAGCGTTATCATTTTCAGGTGGCACATTACAGTCAACCGGATAAAGTGGCAGATATACCGGCCTACCGGATTCTAATATTAAACCTCGTTTACAGACGGTATAGTGGCCACCGTAACTGTCGACTACCGATATCTTGTCTACTGCCCAGGATACAAGACCAGACGATATCCAACCACTGTATGCTGTGTATTTTATCTAAATAGAATTTAAATTTTATTTATTATTAATTAGTTTGTTGCTAGTTTTAAAGAATATTCGAAATAAAGTAAGAAATAATAATTTATACCTCTATGGCATCGATGGAAGAAAGAGCTGGATGTGGTACAACAATTTTTTGTAGAGTTGCACCAACGAGTAGCTCTTCGTCGTCCTTTTTAGTCATCGTGAAGGTCTCATTGATCGAACCATCGGAGATAAGAGTAACCTGCAGCCTACCATAGCTCTTAACTGGTCTCTCGTGTTTACTATTGTAAACCTTCACCTATTCATCAAAATAAAAAAAAAATTCAAATATATTAATAATCAAATCTACAATAAAACAATAATAGTTTAGATTATCCTAGAGCATATACCTGATACTGATGAGCACAAAACGGTTCCTCATCACGTGTAAGCAAATAAAGCTGACCACGAGCAGTCGATTTGTCACTATAAAATCCCATATCGCCACAAGGTACATTAGGATGAGTACCACAAGGAAAACATTCGCCACGTAATAAACCATCGTAGCCGGTTTCGCATGGAAAGGCTGGAAATCGGCATTTTGGACTTATCGAATCGGTAAATAATTTGTAAGCCCTACGATGATTACATAGCGATCGGCCTTCAACTGGATTTGCTGCAATTAAATTAAAATAAAAATCATTTAAATAAACATTTTAGTAAAATAAATACATTAAATTCACATAATGTATATATGTAAAGTGAGAAGAAGAATGAAAAATTTGAATCTGTTGCTTTTAGAGTTGTCATATATAAAACCAAAGTACGACCCACTTTAAGTTGTCGTCGTCGTCGTCGTCGTCGTCGCGTGGTAAGGAGAAGAGAAGGAAAGAAGATATATACCGCCGCGAGTGAAAAGCCGAACGAGTCGCTTGCGGCTTTCTAATCGGCTATATAGCGGGCGACGACGTTCGCTCGCTTACTTATATATCGATCTTTTAAAGTCAGGCCGAGCGAGAAAGTGATGCCTCGGCAATAGTATAGTAGCTTTCATAGCTTCTCTCCCCCCTCCCCTTCCTCTCTTTATTTATATCTTGAAATAGGAGTATTTGGTATTGAGATGATGTTTTTTATAAGCAAATGTATGATTTTTCATAGTGATTATTTTTAATCTATATGGAGTATTTTAAATGAAATAATTCGTGGTAAGCAAATGTGTATAAAGAAGAATTGTTATTTTAAACTTACACCATATGATATCGCTTACTGCACCAACGAATAAATTTGAACAACCGGTCTGCATTCGACCACCGTTAGGATAAAAATCAACGTCGCCCATAGGCTGCCAAGAACCGAGACCACCTAATATCAATTGTTCTCCATTACTGTGAATAACGTCGACGAATTGGGCATCTGTTTCGTCCAAACGTGCTCTTGGATCTTGAGATTCGAATAAAGGACCTGCTGGATCTAGACCTGATGACATAATAAAATTTATTTGTTTATTATTTTTATTTTTCAATATGATAAGTAGCTTTTTAATTTATTTCATTTTTTTATTGCCTAATTAAACGCAACCGCAATTTTATTAAGACACGACTTAACGTTTATGCTTTGAAAATGAACGTAATAAACGATCACCTCATTATTCTCATTAAGCTATTGGCTGAGTAGAAACTAGTAGAGATAATCATAATAAATACCGATAACATTGCTAAATGCCATTTTTTAATGTGCTTGTGAAGTTTCGTAGAGTGAATTTTTTTTTTTTTATTATACTATGTATAAGCTTTTGTAGTTTTCTATAGTTAACGGCAAAAATAAAATATTGAAGCTTGCTGACCTTGCAATATAATATTTTTTTTTTCAAATTATATATTGATTAGGTTTTTATTTTTATTACGTCATGAAAATTAATTAAAATTTTCCACTGTAGTTAACATCGATATTATAAATTTGTATTTTTACCTTTAAAACAAAATTACTACTTTTCCAAAAAAAAAAAAAAAAAAATACCACGTAGAAAACCATTGATCCACTCGACACTGAATATATTCTCTTTAAAATTGACGAAACCCACACATAATATCCCGTAATATCATACATTATTATCGCGCTTGGTCGATCAACTTCACGATGCGCCACTATCATTCGCAATCGGTAATCCAACGCGTACACCGTAACGACCATATCTCTTTCATACCCTACAGCCTGAGGTCACTTCGACCAAAACTATCTATTTTCATTTTTTTTTTTTTCTTCAACTCAGAATGTATTACTCAGTCTTTTTAACTTGGAAAGTCTTTCGAATATACAGACAGTTAGAATCACCAGATCGCTTATCTTTTTTAGTTACGTACAAACATAAACTAGTTGTCTTTACAGCCTATCTACGACATTACAAACAAAAAAAGTTTACAAATTTTCCACGCGTATAATATTCATACACAATAATACAAAATTATACACATTATATACCCCCAAAGCAATACCACACACATACACACACATTAAAAGATTAAAATCTATAATACTCACCGGTAATTCTGGAAACATTGCCAAGCTCAGCGCCAGCAAAACCGGCCACGTGTGCCCCAAGGCTAAAACCGATCATATGTACCTTATCTAGCGGTACGTTTAAACTTCTGACCAATTTTGCCAACTGTCGGCCTACCAGCCTTGTGTTTGCTGCTGCTCTTACGTAGTTTGGCACTGCACTACCTGGACCCCAGTCAACGCATACTGAAACATTTTCATATGAGGGTTTTATTATAGAGATGTGAATGGTACTATAAGTAGTAATAGATGGGTATGGTAAGACAGTAATTTCGGATGAATTTATTTTAATGTTGAAACTGATGTTTTATTGCTTTTTGATAATCGTAATATTTGTTAATGATATTGTAATCATTTGACTATTAACATTTATGTTTTAAGATATTTTTATTTGTATCTACGATTATTTTATTAGGGGGTACAAGTAATGAGAATGGCATATAATTTAGTCGCTTTAAACAACATAATATTAATACGCGATTAAATTAAGGTTTATAATAAAATGTACTTTATGGTATATAATTTACGAATTCATATTATCATGATGATGTTGCGAAATGTGCCACATTATTGTGCAAGTCAGGAAAAATTTAAACTTAAAAGAGCAGTTGTTTATATGCACCTGTGTTGTTGTTATTGTTGACGTTAACGAGCAAATTATTTAAAAGGGTACAACGGTACTCTTTTCTTTTTTTTTTTAGTGTACTTACGAGCAATTGTTAAGTTAAAAAAATCTGCATTTGTATGAGCATCTAATTGGCTGTGAATCAGGTTTTTGTGACGTGCTACAATTGACGCGAATCAAAATTGAAACTAGCAACAGCTCTACGCGTTTTATATCTTTCACTTTAAAAAAAAATGTAAAAAATATGTAAAGAGAGCAAAATTTTTCAATTTTTTAGCAGGATTTTTCAATTCTTTAACACTTTAATATAATGCCTTTTTCACCCTCGTTTATTAAGCGTATTTTGGCAGTGTTTGTGCAATGACTTAGTCGACAGACGCCAGAAATCGAACCCACGACTTGTGGATTGTAAAATCGACGTACTGACGACTAAGCCATTCTAAACTTATTTGTTGAATAACATTTTATTTTACTAATTTTAAACTACTTTTAACTTTTAAAATAATGAAAAAAAAGAATAGTATCTCTTACCAATATTACATTCGACGACAGCCATAAGTACCGATCGCATTTCATAAACCCAAACATGATCGCAACTCGATCCAAAACCATGTACAATAACCTTAGTAGGTAAATCAGGATCAATAACATTACTAGCTTTATCACTTATACTTTCAGCTGGTACCTCCATCGGTATAGATCGAGCTTTTCTGCTGCCATAAACAAAAAATCTGGTACCAACATCTTTAGGTGGCGATGGTAACATTTCAAGATAACTAAACGGTCCGGTATCTTCGAAACAGCCGACATCTTCGTAGCATACACGTGATATTTCACGTTTCGCTCTACGTCCAACGCGATTTTGTAATTGTTTTTTTAGCTTCCATTCGTGTATGGAATTGTAGACTGCTCGGAATATCTCGGCGTCGTTACGCTCGTCGAGCGATTCGTCGACAAGCCTAAGATCGTCCGATGCTTTGGCATTGCTTACTGAAATCATAAAAAAAAAGGTAGGAATTTAATTAGAATAAAAATAAATAATATTTGATGAATAAGTAGTGCTAATGATCAGATGCATTAAGTTGTTGTTTATTGCGTTTATTAATCGATCACTGTTTAAAAGGTTTTACGAGAGCTACTTGATTTAGCTATTAAATCGGTTAATAAATCGGTTAGCAATTGCAAGTGATCAATCAGTGTCAATATATGCCAAGTACTCGATGACGCAACTGGATCTTTATATTATACTTCCGTCAATGAACTATATTACCCACAAAACTAGGCCATTATATGAAAAGTTTTAATACCACAAAAAAAAATAAAAAAAGTGAAAGGAGAGGGATCGGTACTAATGATCGGCTGCAAATCAGATCGATTTATTCGCATTTTAAAGCACAAGCTAATTGACAATTTTATATTAAATACATAAAAAAAAACCATCGTCCTCATACACATACAGACTCTTCTTAATAATACACCTGTTGGCATAAAAACATCCTTACACAGAAGAGCCTAAGCTCCAATTAAGCTCCATTAATTATTTATCGATGTTAAAGTAAGTAGGTAGGTAGGTAGTATCTGTATTATATCGGTTATATTTATACATATATTCCTAAGATCTTAAGCCTCATCGATGGATCGGACCACTTGTGTATATATATATATATACGCGTAGGCGGAGCCTATACGGCATTAGGTCAGCGTCATCATTTGGAAGCCGCGATATAACGGTACCTCTTTCGCGTTTGTGGCCCATTAAGACAACTCCCTCCTGATCTTAATTAGCATAACTGCCGGACACGAGGATGAGTCTTTTGCTTGGAAAGATATGAGTATGTGTGTGTGTGTGTGTGTGTGTGTGTGTGTGTGTGTGTGTGTGTGTGTGTGTGTGTGTGAGTAAGCAGGATACAAACACTTGTTTAGTTGTGTGATTCCACTTTTCGAGATAGCATATACGAGATACTGTATACGAGAACGACCGACTGACCGCAACCAAGATGTATTTGTGTCTTCTTTCTGTTGAGTGAATGAGTGTGTGTGTGTGTGTGTGTGTGTGGGGGGGGGGGGTGTATAGTATTTTGCATTATACACACATGAAAATCATATGTTTATGTAAAAATATAGATAACTTAAATTAATTAATTAACTATTTAAATAAATGAATTAAATAAATTAATTTAATAAATAAATTTAACAAAATATATATTAAATAATATAAATAATTAAATTAAATAAATAAATTAAATTTTATTTTGCAGATATGTGAATAGATATAAAGTTTGAATAAGTAAATGCTGATAAATTTTAAGTTTTTTTTTTCTGTGTTATTATGTTTCCTCGGGTAATGAAGATGAGTAATTATTGTGGTGTCAAAGAACGAATTATTTTTTATTTTGTTTATTATATTATTTTTGTTGAAAAATTATAAACGGATTACTTTGATTTTTAATGATAACAAGATAAATACAAAAGATAAAGCAGTATACTAAACTTAAAATATATAGATAGGCTGAGATTTGGCTTGTTGTTATGTAAATATAGGAAGCAAGAAACGTGTTCGTTTTGAGCTTTAGACATCGTATACTCATACGTACACAGTTACGAACAGGTGCTGATACAAAGGAGCTGATGCGAATGTCAATGATCCTCTGCTATATGTATAGTATTATCCAATAACGATTTCTACGCCCCCGAAAACAAAGCCTATATACCTGCTACGTTGTTGGTTAAACTTTTTGGGGGCGCGATTGCAACATATTGTTATATGCGTAAGTACACATCGCGATGATGCGGAGAAATTTTTTTTTTCTCTCTTTCTCTATATATCGCAATCGTGATTTGATTATTTGTTGCAGGTTAGATTGTGTGACTGGTATATTTTTATTATTTTTTTATTTTTGTGAATAAGAGCGGAATTGTATATTGAATACTGTAATGAATTTTAATTTCAAAACTGTATTTTTTTAATTGAATGTAATATATTACTGTATTTTAAGGAAAATTTTTATCTCAAGATTTTAATTAAAAAATAAAAAAAAAAAAAGAAAAAGAGAGATAAGAAGAATATTTTTTGGAGCCACTGCAATTTAATTTTTTAGATTTATTTTTGTCTACTACTCTAATTTACTAGTATACTAGCTAAATGCAACGTTTTAACAGTTAAAATCATTTCTCAGCTCTAAGCAATTTCTAAGATAATAAATACCTTGTGCAATCGTTGCACAGAGATATAGAGCTATACAGGAGAAAAACAGAGAGAGAGAGAGAGAGAGAGAGAGAAAAACAGAAAGAGAAAGAGAGAGAGAGAGAGAGAGAGAGTAAATTCACGAATAACAAATCGTCACCCAAGCTGGTATAATTATACTATTTTCCTATGCTGCAAGAAAAACTATTATATATATAGGTATCAAGAATTATGTCACAACCAACTAGTCCAGTTATATTCCTCAATATTCCAGCAGCATGTCAATAAATAATTTAATAAAAAAAGAAAATTCAAGCAAAAAGGAAAAAAGAAATTATTCATCCCACGATATTATGCATAATATCGTACAGTGTCCCAAATGCTAAATATTATATATCACTCGTTCTTGATACCTACATTTCGACTCCTTCTCCATCCCCATCATCATTTTTTTTTTTTTTACATTAATTCAACGTTTCTTGTATCAAAGCAACATAAATATATCTATCACTTGAAATCCTTACATCTGGACCTAGAATTAAACATTTCTAGGTCCAGATGTAAGGATTTCAAGTGATAGATATATTTATGTTGCTTTGATACAAGAAACGTTGAATTAATGTAAAAAAAAAAAAAAATATACGATGTTGTTTTTTTTCTTGTTGGCCATCCCCCACCCCAGACAAATTTTTTTTTTTTTTTTTTTTTTTTTTTTGAGGGAAAGAAGAGAGAAAAAAGAAATTGGTCGGTGTATATGTATACAAAATATCACATAGAGCAGCTCTCTGTGTGTTTTCATTAATAGGTACTACACGCTGGAAAAACTGTATATACTATAACCTGTGGTCTCTTATTCGTCTGTGGCCTTTCACGGAAAGTACGTACGTACGAGTCCCGCAATTACGCCTGAAGCGCGTCTGGATCATGGACGTGGTTCTTTTATATTATGTGTATGGGTACCATACCTACTATCTGACAAAGCGCTGAACTTGCGACCCAGTTACGTCGAGTTTGTGAGTGTAGTAAATAAATAATAAAAAAATAAGGAAGAATGGATGTGACTTGCGGTGGGAGATGTGTGTATATATATATTAGGGAAGAGCTTGATATGCACCTGTTGATGAAGGTCTTGGTTTTTTGATACCGTTTACGAGACAAAGAATACCGTTTACGAGACACACACGAGTTTTATTGACTCGTAAGATTTTTTTATAGTTTTTTTTACGAAATTTAGGTGACATTGAATTTTACGTAAAAAATGTTCTTGAATTTTATTGAAATATTTTCAAATGGAACAGAGATTTGTATGACAATTTTGTTGTACTTTTTTACAAATGTTGCTATTACGAGAGTAGTGATTTTAAAAGAGTCAGAATTTAAATTCTAAACACTTAATTAATTATAGTGTTTTTGAGATAACAAGTATTTTTTCGTCATTTTATTCAAAATTTAATGTGCGATATAAAATACGCAGTTATTATTTTTTTTTTTTTATTATATGGTTGACCTTTGACTATAGAATCAAGTTTTCTCCAAGAAACTGTAAATTATTCAATTTTACGCTTCTTCGGTAATAACATACTCATCGTCTCTCCGTACAATGTGAAAATTACAGGTACGAAAAAGACAAAAAAAAACTCTACAGTTTAAAAACACATACGTAGACCAGTAGTATAGTCTGCATTTAACAAGAGTACAAAAAAAAAGAGTCACTTTGAAACGTAGCATTGAAGGTAAAAGTTTGAAATTTACTTTCTCCAAGCTCAAGAGACCTCAAAAAAACAAAAAAAAATAAAAGCAACTATATACTCCTACGCTTCCTCGGAATAAAAATTAAGAAGAAGAATAAAAAAATGTAATAGTCAACTCGAATTTATCAGAAAGTCCAAATCACTTGGAACTAATCATAACTTTCTACATACATACGATATACCTATATATTCGCATCCTATATGGCAAATTGGAGTCACGCGTTATTTATTTTTTTTTTTATTTCAACTTCTGTCTATACGATCTTGACCTTTTACGAAGAAAATAAAAAATTACTATACATTCAAAGATTGCATTCTACCGTACATAATCATAAACTAAGGAATTCTTCAATTTTCATTGGTATATAAGTAAGAAAAAAAAAATAAAATAAACAACGGCATAAAATTGCGGATATTTTTAAGATTACCGTAAGTAAAAGTTTTGCTTATATGTGCATATAAGCGTCAATCTGTCGATTTGATGTATATTCACGCTATGTAACTTTGGGTAAAAACATATTTTGAATTTCCAAGGTGAAAATCGACATATAGTTATAAAAATTCCAATATAGTAAAAGCAAACGTTGATATTTATATTAAAACTTAACGATCGAAATGAATATTAATTAAAATTATCGGTTAAAATGCGGCACTAGCTTTAATGGTAATTAACATTGAATTTTAGAAAATTCTGAATATTCGAGAAGTATATAAAAAAAATAATCAGATAAGAGTTTCATGATTTATAAGCATAGAAAAAAATAATAAACAAACATATCAGTAAGCTTAATAATAAAAAAAACAATTTTTAATAGGCTGTTAAATAAAAAAAAAAAAAAAACAGAAATACATACCAGCTACTTCAAAAGTAATACCAATTTTTTTTTGCCGTCACTTATACGAGACGATGAATAAATTGAGAAAACTACTCGGTGAAATAAGTATAGGAAGAAAAAGAAAAAAAAAAGCTTAAGAAGGTAATTGAGGTATACTTAAAAAAAAAAAAAAAAAAGCATCTGAGTTTGTATAATGCGTAAACCCGGCAATATTATTATTATTATTATTAGAGGCACGTATATAGAGAAGAAGTAACTCTTTTAACGGTAATGCAATTGAGAAACACTTGAAATTGAGAGAAATGAATGATATGTATAGGTATACTTTATTATTTTCTTTTTTTTGTCTTTCTCTCTTTTCAATAATTTGCGTTATTTAACTACGCTACTTTTGTCTCAAATAGGTATACCTATCCTACTTGTAAGTAAATATTGGCAAAGAAAGTTTTTCCTTTTTAAAATGTTATGGATAGATTTAGAAAAGGAATGGATTATATTATTATATGAATTTCACTTTTTACTCATATTACAGCAGTACCAATATAATGCTTTTTATACTTCTTATTTCTAATAATTTCCTTAAGTTTATGTATAAATTTATGTCATATTTATATTTTGCATTAACCCCAAAGATTATTTATCGTATAGGTATATTTATTAAACTATACTTTAGTATCAATTTTCCAAACTTTAATATTCGTATCATATATAAAAACTATGATCGTCTAGCAATAAAACCTCAAAGTTTATTTTGATAAAGTAATAAATTTTAAAAAAATCCTAACAAACGTAAAAACCACAAAAATTTTCCATCAAACGCAAACCATCAAAAGCTTTCAATTTCAATACTAAAATTCAATAATCAAATTTTACCATCAGAAACATATCCACACATATATAATATCTACTCTCATCCCATCACATGTCACTTATATATATTGATACTTTCTAAATATGTCTCACGCACAAGGTGAACAAGCGTGCGATTACCCTTGAAAGGTGTTATTAGCTAATATACACGCCACGTCGTTCTTCCCCCCTTTTTTTTGCGACTATCTATACCAGACGTTTCCATGTGCATACAGGTGCAATATAAGTAAGTAAGTAAAAGGAGTGTCGAAAGCGCGTCGATCTTTGTACATGATATATACACACCACACGAGTTATATAGCGGAATCGACCTAACGGTCATTCGAATAAGATTCATACAAAGTTGCAACTGCCATAGGCCTACTCAATCTGGTATATATGGATATATAGATTTTTAAGCTTTAATTTTTCTTTTTATAATGAATTGGATTTTATCTTACAAGTATATGGTTAAGTGGCTGACGGTAATATCAAATAGATATTTAATGACATTTGTATTAGTGGATAATGAGAATAATAAGTCTTGAGGAATTATTGAATAATATATATAACGGATATAATATCGCGTTACTAGACTGTTATATACAATAAAATGCAATTATTTCCGTTTTTTTCTTTTTCATTTTTTTTAAATTTTATTTTATAAAATAATAATTATTAGAAAGCTTTTACAGGTAAATGCGATTATACCTACAAATGTGTGTATGATTTATGTAATGGCATTATATTTGACGACAGGCTTATTTATAAATGATAAGTATTTTTTTTTGTTTGTTTGTCTTGTTTATTAATACAAAATTGAGAGAATAACATAAGATCTTATATAGCATATTGAAACGCGTCTGAAAAAATCCGTTGAGAATGCAGAATAGGTATATGTATACGTATATGCAATGTGCAAAAACTGTATCCAAACATTTTTTTATTGCAATATCTAATGTATAGGGTATAGGTATAAGTATATACACTCTATTATAAATTTTAAAAAGAACTTCGTTTTTTAATACCGTAACTAAAGACATATACATGTACTTATATTCCGTAATCCCAATAAAGCTACTCTCATTTCTTTCCTTTATTTATATCGTTGCATACATAGATACATGTATTGTAAGGAAACGAATTATGCACTACTGTATGTACAGCTTTTATACGTGTGTATAAGATATACCATACGCTTTCGAATTTTTGTATAATATATTTCACAAATATTAGCGCACACCGTTATATTCCCTGCTTTTTTTTTTAACGAAATAGTATAATACAAAAAAAATATAAAAAAGAATAATAAATTTTATAATAATTTGCTTGTAATACTTTATACAACGTCGAAAATAAAAAATCGTTAAAATTTGAAATATATATATATATATATAT
>JAPYZE010005030.1:0-30151 GCA_030522805.1 Leptomastidea abnormis | reverse complement strand
TTTTCGTTATGTTGCACCAATATCCAGCACTTCCAAAAAAAAATAGTAAAATTTCATATCATTTTAGCAAAATTTCCAAAAAAATTTCTATCAGTGTGGTACGGCAAACTATATACGAAGTAAGAGATAGGTTGGTTGGTGGGTGGGTGGATGAGTGGGTGGATGGGTAAGCAGGGGGAATCAAGGGCCAAAGCGTTGAGTGCGAAGTAGAAAGCGAGTTGGTTGGGGGGAAGGGGGGGATGAGGGAGAGAAAGATAACGTTAAGGATAGAATAAGCTGCAGGGAGGCTGATGCTTGGCTGGTTCGCCGGAGAAGAGAAAAGGAAATAGTCAAGGGGAAAGAGTGGGCGGGGGTGGGGCGGGGGGTAGGTAAGGTCGTTGCCGAGGCTCAGAAGGGGCTATGAAGGGGCGAGAAGGGTAGGTAGCTAGGTGGATGGGTAGGTGGGATTTAGTTTCTTGTTAGGGTCCAGAGACTGGCACTGGCGACTCTCTCTCTCTCTCTCTCTCTTTCTCTTTCTCTCATCTCGTGTTCTTTCTTACTCGCAGCTATAGCGCGCAGGGACGAGACTCTCCCGTGTGGCGCCGAGGTTGCTTTCCCCGTACTCGTTTGTCCTTTCTGAGCTCTTTCTCTTTCCCTCTCTCTTTCTCTTATATGCTGTGGTTGCCAAGCCTTTGGCTCTTGCAAGCTCCAAGAAATGTCGGGATATACGTGGCAAAATTCTCTCGGTTTCTCGTCTTTGTACGTGTCGGAGAGCAGATATATATATATATATATACACGATATACGTACATACTGCAGGAAAGCTTTCTTATTCTTGGCTTGAGCTTGCAGCATGCTTGCTTGCTTGCTTGCGCAAATTGCATTTTATGCCAGTACGTATCTGTTACACATATATATGTACCTCACGTTTATACCTATACATAACGAGAAGGGTAGGAAATGGAAAATAAAAGAAGAAGAAGAAGAAAGAATAGGAGTAGGATGTGAGAGCTTGCGTGTGTGTCCATTGAATATTTATGCAAGCTCTGACTGAGTTATAATCCGATTATCTCGCGGATATGCGACAGCGCTCTCGGCTCACGAGAAGAATCGATGCTTGAGGCCTCCACCACCACAGCAGGCATGCTAACGAGTGCACGGGAGGACGCATACCTTTATCTCTCTCTTTCTCTCTCTCACACACACTCTCTTCTGAATGAAAACCAGGGTATGGAGGCAGTCATTCTCGATAATGCGCTCGAGCTCGGTGCATTAGTCCGCGATACAGTAGCAGCAGCAGCAGGCGTTCAGCCGACCGATAGTAAAATTGGGCGCTCGTAGTATACGCCGCCTATTCTGACCCGGCTTTGGGTAATGGGGTGGGTAGAGGTACGGGGTTGCGTAGAGGGAGAAAGAGAGAGAGAGAGAGATATTGTCCAATGGAAAGGAGAGAAGGGAAGGGAGTTGGTTGGAGCTTGTTGTCAGCTCGCGTCTGTCACACATCTCTGCTCTTTCTCTTGCTCTCTGCATATTATTCAGGTCCGCAGAGCAGGGCGGGTTTGGAAACTAGCGCCAGAGGACACACACACACACACAAGCTATCTCTCTTTCTCTCTCGTATATCGCGCATTTGCGCTATATTGTAGCCACTACTGCTGCTGGCTGCTGCTACTACTGCTGCTGTGGAGCACGAGCCGCAATATGCGGGGACTGGATTTTGAACGCGGCTAAGCTGTGTGGGGTGGGGTGGGGTGATGCGAGAGGGGTATGAGCTGCTGGGGGTAACAGCAGCAGCCAACAAGCTCTGGATGCAGCTGCTACGCCGGGGATCTCCTGTTACGCTACGCTGTATATAGAGCTTATACGCGGCGGTCCGGATACTGCAACTTTAATACAGGTGTATGCGATTGTGTTTGTGGGCTGATGAGCGAGAGGGGTGTAGGTGAAGTAGGCAGCTAGTGTAGGACAGCTTCTCAGCTGGTGGAAAGTCAAAAGGACAATGTGTGTGAGTTGAGTGGAAGAAGCTTTGGGATGATATGTGTATAGGGATATATCCAGAATAGACTATTTTATGGAATAGTTATAATTTGCGCACATGCTTATTGCATTTTCGACAATTCACAAAATTTTGTAATAATAACTTGTTTAAAAAAAAAAACTGTCGTCAAAAAATCACTTTACTTATTATTGAAGTTTTGAGTGAATCAAAAACAATGAGTACAGCTACAGAGATAAATAAAATTTGTTGGCTTATATTCGCGCACCCTTCGATATTCCCCTTAGTTGATTGAAGATAAAAAAAATAGAGAGAAGGAAAAAAGAAGAAAAATAGAATAGTAAAAGGCCATCGAAGAGCTAATAACGTATAGTTTTCCGAAAAAGACTAAAAGCTCGATGAGGTCATAAGAAATTAGTGTGTGGACAAAAGCTTATCTAGATCAAAGATTATTTTTGAAATTTTTTGGATTTTCTCGCAGATCTCGATTTTTACACTTTTCTTTATATAGTGAGTTACATATGCGTACGTAAGCGAGAGTTAAACCTTAAAAAGCTCAAAAGCAAGTCACTTAAAAAACAAGAGCAAGAAAAAGTAAAATCCTCCAAGTTTTCGTTATAAAAAGGAAGTAACTTGATCATCACTTTATCGTAGGGAGGAAGCAATAACAGTATTCGGAACAAGGACGAAGGGAGAGAGTAAAGCAGCAGCAACAGCAGAAGCAAGCTTCTAGTCGCGGGAGCGAGCTAGTATTCGACGCAAATATGTAGCTCTCTATCTTATTTTCCGCCTTTAGTAGTAGTAGTAGTGAGAATGTAGTCAAGTTTGCTTACCATGTAAGAGGGTGGTATAAGCAAGATAAAAGCAGCAAGTGAAAGGGGAGGAGGGGAGAGAGAAAGAGCATGAGAGAGAAACCAAGAAACTTGCAAGCGACTAAAGCAAAGGAGCTTCGACTTATATTTTCAGAAGAGTGGAAGAGCAGGATATGTGCATCCCCCCTCCTAACATTATACAATCTTATTTTCCTTTTCATCGTTGTTCTTCTTCTTCTTCTTGTATCTACATGTATACTCTCTGACTCATCTAAATCATACAGATGATAAATAGTTATATTCACTTTGCTGAAATAGCTAGTACGATTTTATTCCCCTCCAATTCTATTTCATTTTCGCTGAAAAATTAAAGTCCGATAAGATGCATCTTGGCTTCAATCAGAAGAGACGGTCATCCCATCAAGTATGATATGAGTATTAAACCACTGGAATAATAACGAATGGAAAAGGTATACCTACTATAAAAAAAAAAAGCTCAACTAAACTTGTGCTTCAGATATAGCTCAGCTGTAAATAATTTGATTTTTTATATTAACTCAAAAACGATCTTCTATAAATATTTTAAAATTGATCATCCAATGATCCAGAAAAAAGAAATCTAATTCATAAGGTCCACCACAATTTCAAATTTAATTTTTAAAAAATTCTTGCGATTTTAGCAGAGAGGACAAAATTTAACGCGATCGATCGATCGAATTCTGGACGACTCTTGCGCAATTCTCGTTTTCCGCGTTGATATCGGAAAAGCAGGAAAATCCGACATCGAGGGTACACGTTAGAAAGCTAGAATGGAGCGACGGCGTTAAGGGAAGGAAAGGGAGTAAGAGAGATTCTAGGGTGTGGGTGTGTAGGATTGGAGTTGACGGTCTTGTTCCGTTCCGAGCAAGCATACACGTATATATCTACGCGTTTACTATAGAGAGAATGAAGAGAGAAAAATGAGAGAGAGATAGAAGAAGGTCTTTGTCGTCTACTCTGCGTCAGCAAGTCTCGGAAAGGGGCTCAGATCTCTTCCGCTGTGAGTGAACTTCTCGGTACCTAAAGCTCGCGCACTAATATATTTTTCGTCACCTCCGAAAATTTATCGCGGAGTATACGTCGCGTAACCAAGTGGGCTAGCTATGCTAGAGCTTTAAGGCTCTAGGAAAGAGTCAGCTGGAATTGGAGCAATGCGATGGGTAAAAGTCTGAAACGATGATAACCAGAGAGTAGTAGGTATATAGGTGTATATATCGGTGTGTGGACCAACGAGAGTTGGACAAATATGCGTCGCGCATTTCGACGGACACGCCTCGGTGTATGTATGTGTATATTATGTATAGAGAGGACTGCATGCAGAGGGAATTACGGAGACGCGCGTCATCGTCCTAGTATACCGTATCTACCTCATACCCCTATATACCTATCAGCCCTTGCTAGCTTCTGCGTGTGCTTACAAGGGTTGAGCCGAGCTTGCAACTGTGGCCGAGGTGTGGTTGCTTTAACGGTGCATTGAACTTCGACGCGCGCTGCGCTGGCTGCCATAGGTATATATACTGGATCGCTTGACATCTGGCCTCTCTCACTTTCTCTCTGTAAACCTTGCTGTGCCGCGCCCAATCTATATATGTATATGTGTCAGCCAGACCCTCCTCCCCCCCTCTCCTCACCCTGTATAGGTGTACTACTCCCTTCATTCCTTCTCGATTACGTATGGGCTTGCAGACACTCTCGAGAGTTATGGACTCCAACAGCAAATCGTATAACGATATGCCTTTTTTTTTTGTTTTTATTCCATTTGACCTGGTCTATATATTTGTAAACCGACGGTTTCCTTTAAGTTCGTGATTAATTTAATAGGTAAGAAATAGCAGCATGAAAAATCTGTCAAGATTCAAGACTTTTTTTTTATGAAACAACGATGAAAAAATAACCTAATTTTTCTTGCGAGGATACCATTAAAAGCTAAATATCTTCACGGTTCAAGTGGCATTATAAATATAACAGTTGAATTTCTTTAAAACGATTATATATTGCCTTCCCGTGTTGCAAACTAGCTGTATAGCAATTCACACGTCATTAAAGAATCAGCTTTAATATTCTCGAATAGCTGACCCCCCCCCCCCCCCGTTAACTTACAGCCGAAATCACATGCAAATTTGAAATCGCAGCCGCGCGCGGTTTCTAACTAAAATCGATATTTAAACTATCTGTCTCTCTAGAAAATGTGAAGAGAGTAGTATAGTATAGTCAGTGGGGGGCATATCGAGTATACTAGAGTGAGCTAACTATATACATGTATATATATGCTAATAATAAGCATCTCACTTTTGCGTTCGTTATTCCCTCCTCTCTTTCTCTCATTTTTTGGTTTTCTCGTCGACAAGCAAGCATAGCTGGTTCTACCTGTATCCTTCTACCTATTTGTCGTTGTCGTCGTCGTAGTCGATGTTTTCGTTTTTAGTCGTATACGCGAGGCAGAGTCTGCTCGCTATTCTATCCTTCTCCAAGCGACAGACACATACAGATACAGAGACAGATGGAGAAAAGCGCCTGGCGTTACTACTACTACTACTACAGCGTCCTAGCTACGTAATTCAACGCGCTACGTAATGCTGCGCCAGAGTGAGTAAGAGAGGAAGAGAATGGGAACGCGAAGTACGAGGACGAAGGGAGAAAAGGGTTACGAGGGGAGAAGTTTGCTGGGTTCTCTTGTCGAGGTGGCTTGAGGGGCGAGGGGGGAGAGAGGGAGAGAAAGGGTGGGTTAGAGTGGCAGAGAGAAGAACGTGTTGCGATATACATATATACATAGCAGTGTAGCGAGTCTGTGCTAGTGATGCAACTCTCTACTGCCGTTTCTGTTACTGCTGCTGCTGCTGCTGCTGCTACTGCTGTTACTACTGCGGAAAAGAGAGAAGCCGGCCCTCGTTGCACTCAGCCCTGGTTTGTTTGTGTGTCAGCCGCGCTGGGATATATATACCGAGAACTAAGGGGGGAAGGGGGGTGGGTGGAAGCGCTCTTTTTCCATCCAAGTTTCTCGGTATAGTGGTATACCAGCCTCAACCCCAACCGACCACCCTGCCCTATACTGCAGCAGCAACAGCAGCAGCAGCACTATAGTAACGTGAGCTTGCGCATCAACCCTTTTCCCTACTCTCCTTATTTCCACTATATTCCTAGTGGTTATGCATTAAATGCCAACGGAGCATCCAACTTTCTTCTTCCGGGAGTGAGTATACGCCTATACCTCTTTCCGCGTGAAGAGTCTGCTTTTACCTATCTCTCCCCTATCAGCTCTCTTGAAATACCCTTCTGGCGCAAGTCCGACTATTGAATTATACGCGTAAGTCGGCGTGACCGATCGGTTCGACTTGTTGGCTTGACTGAATATGCTTTACGGTAACGTTAAAAAAAGCAAAATCTCCTTTTACGCATCTTTTTTTATCTGTTTTTGTGCTAAAATCGTCATGAGCTTTAAATCTTATTTTAACAATTTTATAACATAAAATATTAATGAAATACAATTGAATTACTTTAGATTTTTTAAGTATTTTAGCTTTAATGATTTCAAGAGTTAAATATACTTTAAAACTGTCGAAATTGATATTATTAACTATTGGCTTGTATAAATTACGACTTTATTATTAATGTTTTTTCTAAAAAAAATTTTTTGAAAATAAGTTTTTTTCAAACAAAAATATCGATTTAAAAAATAAACGACAAAAATGATATCACAGAATTGTAAATAAAATAATTGTAAATATTGTAACAATAACATAACGATGAAAAAAAAAAAAAATAAAAATAAGAAATATTAAAAGTTGACCAAAAGTGTAGTCACCCTTTTTGTAAAAAGAAAAATTCTAAAAATATTTGCTCATCAAATAGTTGAGCTTTTTTTTTCGAGTTTTGCCTCGTTTCGAAATTTCAACTTTAGCAATACCAGAATAGTAGATAAACTTATATGTACAAGAAAGTAGTCTCTATACAGAAGTGCGCGTCTTCGATCGTAAAATAGAAATAATGGAAAATTCGCAGGAAGTTTTGGCAAAACTACATCATTTTTATAGCACGAAAGAGAATCCGAGTTTCGGATTAAGGATTGTACTTGAAGCCAGGTGTTTTTAGTAAAATTGCAGAGTGCGAGAGAAAGAGAGTAGTAGGTACTAGCTCTTCAATAAGAAGTTAAGGTTCGGTAGAAGCAAGAGAGAGAGAGAGAGAGAGAGAGAGAGAGAGAGAGGGTGACAGTGTAAGGGTAGAAAAGAAGAAAGAGGAAAATGAGAGAGGGTCGAGAGAAAATGGGGTGAGAGATACGAGGTCAGAAAAGTGATGCTAGATATAGAATGAGGGGGATGGGGAGGTAAGGGAAAGGTTAGAGCTGTGCGAGATGATAAAAAGCGCTGAAACTGAAGGAGGAGTTCGGGGGGAGGTGAGGGAGAAGAGAGAAAAAGGGAGTTGGAAAGAGAGAGAGAGAGAGAGTGAGAAAGAGAAGGGTCTCGGCAAAAGAAGAAGAAGGAGGAGGAGGAAGAGGAGGCGGCTGGATGGCGCAGGGTTGCGCGTCGGGAGACCTCTGGGGTTGGGTGTGGGTGGGTAAGGTGGAGGAGGCGGGTAAGAGTGAGAGGGAGAGAGGGAGTAGCAAAGAGGCGCGTTGGCTCAGCTGTGTTTTCCGGCGGCTAAGGATGTAGGGGTTTACGGCGTGGCGTGCGACGTGCTGGCGGCAGTGGCAGGCAGGCAGGCAGCTTGGGTATAACAGGGAGCTCTGCTCGTAGATCGTGGAACGGGGATAGGAGAGCTCTCTGCTCGTAGAAGTTGGAGGTTCGAGGGGGGCCCGGGGGACGAGGGGAGGGGGGGGTGGCTGGTAGTGCAGAGACGAAGAGGAAGAGCTGGGGGTGGAGGCAAAGGAGGGAATGCGGTGGGCGAAGAAGGAAGAGGAGGGTCGGGAGTTGAGGCTCGGGGGGGAAGAATGGCGCGTTGGGTTAGTTGGACGGCTGGCAGGCGGAGGGTAGAGGTAGGTGGGTGGTGGCGGGTGAAGGAGAGGGGGGGGGGTGGCAAGCACGCGAGGGGCTGCTTTGAGCTAAGCCAGAGAGAGCGTATTCCGCCAGCAACTCGTTGCGCCAGGCTCGCTTTCTCACTTGCTCTCTCTCTCTCTCTCTCTCTCTCTCTATTTCTCTCTTTCTCCTTCTATAGCGTCGTCGACGAAGGGCAAAGCGAAACTAGGAGAGACGGACTGAGACGAACTGCTGGTAATTCCGCCGAGGCGTACCAGCGAGGCTACTGCTATGGCCCTCGCTTTCTCAGTCACTCTATCTCTCTTTCTCCTTTTTTCTTTCTCTCTCTCTCTCTCTCTCTCTCTACCTCCCTCTCCCTCTTTCCCTCTCTTGCTTTTAGCTCAGCTTCGCAAGTACGCTGGACACCGCAGTTCACCTAACTACACCGACGGCTACTACTATCCACTGTTCTAAATAATTCCGTGATACGATTGCTGCGGCTTTCTCGGCTTCGCGCGCACATATACTTGGTAGTACTGCTGCGGCGGTGGCTACGGCCTCACTTTTACACACACACACACACATATATACACCTTTACCCTTGCTTGCTACTGCTTGCTCCCTTTATGCAGGCATAAAGACGACCTTAGATGTACTGCTCACTTTTCGCACAGTCTATACCTTCTTCTCCTCCTCCTTCTCCACCTCCTACATCTACGCTCACTGCAAGCTCTTTCGCATCGATTTATTTCCTGAAACGAGAGATGCTATCGCACTGGTATACATATTGTACTTTCCTGTATGCTTACTTTGCTCATATACTAATTGATGCTCCCGATTCGACTGATGCTCAATTCAGCTCTTGGATAAGCAGCTATACTGGCCAACTTTCGAGGGCTTCGAAATTTAAAATGGGGTCAGCGTTATAAATCGATTTTTATGGCTCGTGAGATTATCGACGGTTTTGCATATATGCGGAAGGCTATATAGTATGGGGATGTAAGAAATTAAAAGAAAATTCACATTGAATTGTAGAAAAAAAATTGGTTTTTTTATTTGGTTTTTCTTGGTATTAAAAAAGAAATTTATAAGTTTATTCGGTATTGAATTTATACTTTTATTCATTTTTACTATAATCAAATTTAAGAAATGAGACGATACTTTTTTTTAAGGGTAGAAAAAAAAGTTTCTTATCAAGTACAAATTTAATGTAAAAAATTAAATTTATTTGAAAATTAGATGAGATCACGTTACCTATTGGCGAACTCTCTGAGGATTGTAAACGAATCGATGATGATGATTATACTTTGCGTGTACGGTGTCAATGTTGTTGGTATAAAATTATGGAACTTGGTAATAATAACATTTTTCCAATACTGGTCATTGCATTTTCTATGAAATATAATGAGAATGAAGTTTTTAGAGATATTATATATTAATATTATTAGAAATAATGTGATAATAATAATGTTTTATAAACGCATCTAATGTGACGTAATGTGTTTTTTAGTTGATGATACCTCATTAACAAAAATTTAAATCACTTAGGTACATTCCAATCTTCTTTCGTTTACTTTAATAGAATTGCAAATCAGTAGATAATCTGCGTGTAAGCGTACACGTGTATCCTTTTACAAAGTGAACAAGACTTTTCTAAATCCATCGTACCAATTTTATTTTTTTTTTTCCACTTTACACCCTAAATTTTTGGACGTAGTTTTCCGAGATGATGACCTACCATATAGCTCGTTTTCAAATTGAAAATTTAAAAAACCTGATACGCTTCCGAGAGAAAATGCAATCAACGCCGCGTGTGTGGAACCGAATCACATTTCAATTAGTTTTCCTCTCTCTTTCTCTCTCTCTATCTCTCTTTCGTGCATCTGCTTGCCTGCAACGAGTTTCCAAATTTCCTTTGTGCAGTGCACGCGTTGCGGACCGGGTGCTTTTCCCGTAAAGAGACGTGGAGAGGTGTGAGAGAGAGAGATAGCGGGTTGCGCTTAAGCGCCTTTAGAAATTTCATTTCCGATAATATGCGTTATTCATACTTCTCGTAAAACTCCTACCATTTCCTTCATTTTACATTTTTCTTTATTTCAAATAAAAATACATAATATTTTTTAGATTCATTATTTTGACAAATAAATTAGGTACCATAATTTCAATAACTTTGTCGTATTTTTTTTTTTGTTTGGTCTCTAATAAAATCTCGGCGACATAATCCAGCGATCGCTGTCATTAATTCTTTTGCGCTAACTTTTCACTTTATTGCTGGATTCAACAAAGAATGTGCGCGCAAGTTGTCGGTGGCATCGACAAGATTAAAAATAGAGCAGAGTATAGCTTGGTAACTTGACGCACACACGTATACGCACACATGCACATATGTATAGAGCTCGGGCACGTGTAAAGGATAGTGTACTAGGGAGGGGCTAGAGAAGAAGAAGAAGAAAAAGTAAGAGGATGGGGGGATGGGTATAGAGAAGCAAGCCGAGCAAGTCGGATGGAGCTAAAGAGATAGAGAGAGGGAGCTTGTGGAGGGTAAGCAAGGGGGGGGGGGGGGGGGGGGGCGAGCGGCAAAGCGGAGAGAGAATGCAGACTCTCCCTTTTCCTACGTCAGGAAGGATCTGTTAATCTAGGGTCCGAGAGACACGAAACAAGAATAAAGCGAGCTACCAAGTAAAGGAGAAAGAGATAGAGAGAGAGAATACGCTCCAGAGGTAGTAGTAGTAGTAGTAGTAGTCTTCCGCACGAGGCGAAGGCGAGCCTCGAAGGCGCTAGAGAAATAGCAAAGGGGGAAAACGAGGGAGCAGCGTGGCGCCGAGGCCAAAGGGGGGGGGGGGTTGGGTTGGGTGAGTGGAAAGAGAGTAACGGGGGGGAGGGGGAAGAGTCGAGAAAGAGAGCAGGAGCGCTTGAGCGCACGCCAGAGGGAGATGCAGGTGAACCGAAGTAATGCCAGCCAAGCTCTATACGAATACGGGAGAGAAAGAGAAAGAGAGAGAGAGAGCCAAGGGGCTGAAGAGGGTGGTAGTGAGGAGGTGGTGGTTGAAGGAAAGGAGCAAGGGGAGTGGGTAAAAGTGAGAGAGGCTTCGGGAAGAAGGAGGAGGAGGAGGTGCAGGGGATGGGGGAAGGGAAAGACGGCAAAGGCTCTCGGTTGCTCTCGGGTGTGCTCTTGATAAAGGTGGGTTTTCTCTTTCTCCAGCGGGGCCGAGCTTTCTCTCTCTGCTCTGCTCTCTCGCGCGCGCGTTTGTGCCAAGCTATAGCGACGGACCGCTTGATGAAGGTTCAACCTAGAAGAGAGGAGAAGGAGGAGGAGGAGGGTGGTTGCCTTTTCCTCGTCTCGTTCTCCGGGGCCGCGGGCTTCTATACCTTCAAGCTCTCTCCGTCGCTCTCTTTCTTTCTTTCTTTCTTTCTCTCTGTCTGTGCGAGAGCGCCTTGCCTTGCCGTTTCGTGTCTCTCAGACCGAGGCCCCAACAGACTCGGCCCCACTGCGCGGAAACACACAACGAACTCCTTTTCTCCCCCATCTACTTCCCTGCTGCCTTCTTTCTCTTCTTGTTCCCCGATGCCACCGTCATCCTATATATACACACCCTCCTTTCTTCTCGCTCTCTCTCTCTCTCTCTCTCTCTCTCTCTCTCTCTCTCTCTCTCGCCTACCATTGATTCATCCGCAAGCTAGCGAACTCTGCTCTCTTTCCAACAACATATATATAAAATAATATTTTTCTTTTACGCAGTGCAAAACAGCTATTGATTCTTTTTTTGGGTCTTCGTTTATTTCGCTGTATTCTGCAAGAGAATATTTTTTTCTTTCCAAACTATTTTTCGTCTAATGATGCGACAGTTTGGAGACAGTTACTTTATAAAGCGTAATATATTTGTGCAAAAAAGTTTTTACTTTCTGAAAAAAAATTGTTGATCTTGATTTCAAACATATAATCGGATTTTTATTAAAAAAATTTTGCTATAAAGAAGTTAAATTTAATTATTAGATAATTTTGAAAATAGATTTTATTTCAATTTATTATGCGAAAAAAAAATGTTTTTTTATAAATATCTGAGTTTGACTCGAAAAACGAACTTGTGAGAATAGTAGCCAAAAGTGCAGCAGTATTTTTGGGAGAAGAAAGAAAAGATGAGAGTAAACAAGGTGAAGCCAAGTAGTGACTGACGAAGAAGGCACACACACACACACGCACATTTATAACAGCTATGTGTGTTTTACGAGTAGCTAAACTTAACTTTTCCTTTGTTTAATCCAAAAAACAAGTTAAAGAATCACAACACAATACCAGAGATTTACACACACACAGATAGACGAGTCTTTGTATATCGTGCATCTTGCAAGCTCCAAGTTTACTCTCAAAATGATGTGCAGCACGTTTTATGGATTCAACGACTACCTTACGGTATATTATATTATAGTATCGGTAACGAAAAACTCGTTGATAAGGCTCGAATGAGGAAAAGATAGAAGCGAACTCGAAGTTGATGAATATATATCCACACACTCTCATACTCACGCACGCTATGAAAGTGTTTCTTTGATATCGAGCACAAGCCTATAGGGATAAAGAAAGAAAGAAAAAAGAAAAAAAATACGTGCAAAAACCGAGAGAGAGAGAGAGAGAGAGAGAGAGAGAGAGAGAGAGAGAAAGAGAAGAAAAGGAGAGCATGTATATATCCCCCCATTCCTTCTTACTTTAGCTTCTACTCTTCCACCTTCTCCATCGTCTCTCCTTCAGCAAAGGGAAATCTATTTTCGTTGGCATTCCCTGACGAAGAGCAGGCTGAAAAGCCGGTTCCCCCTCCCCCTCGAGTCGAGTGTGTTGCTCCTTCGTTCTCCTATAACGCAGCCTCGTGCCTCTATATCCGCCTTCTCTCTGGCTCCCCTTCCACCTCCATTACGCGTTTGCACGTGGATGAGACTGGGGAGTCGAAGAGAAGTAGAATAGAAAAAAAAGAGCGAAAAAGACGACGGCATTAGACTTTGGGGGGAGGAAGGGGGGAGAGAAGAGGGTATACCTATATATGTGTGTGCGAGTAGGTGCACACGTGTGCTCGGTGTGTGTGTGTGTGTGCGAGAAACGAGTCCCCGGTGCGACAGCTCGGCAATGTGTGTGTGTGTATATATAGTCGTAGATGTAGTATATAGAGTCAGCTCGCGGCAGAAAAGCCAAGCCTCCAAGGTAAGCCGATGCTCTGTGTGATGCATAATAGTGCCAGAAAGCGCAGCCGCTCGCAGCTATCCGACTATCTGGCTCGCTCTCTTTCTCTCGCTCTCTAAGAGGTCCGCGGACTTTCAAAATACCTTCGTGTGCCGCAGTGGTTAGGGGAAGTTGGAGAGGGGAGGAGGGAAGAAGGAAGCACCGAGACTTCTCTGTCATCCGCAGTGCGCTCCGTTCGCTTGCTCTTCTCTGCAATATGTATATGTATAGTGGATATTGCGCGTTGCCGCACTCCCTTGGTACTGCTACTATTATGCCTACTGCTTTTCTTACTCTTGCTTTTTCTTTGACTCGATGATTTTGCCGCTTTTTAATAATTTATCCATCCGTCCTGACTAAATTCTACGCAGTACCTGTAATATCTACAACGACTGCAAAGATTATTTTATTTTATTTTAATTTATTTAACCCTGATTTATTGAGATAAATTATATCTGTTTAGTAAGCTGTGATTATTTTACTTTGTCCTATAATATCAACTTGATAATAAGACAAAGCATAGAGGCGGAACTGTAAGTAGTAATTGCCGGCACTAGTCAGACACGTATGCAACAGGACGAAAAAATAATAATGTAAGTTTAGAAGGAAAGTAAAAAAGCTCATTATCGTTTCTCAATTTTCTAAACAGACATTTAGATTATAGGGATAATAAATTTTTGACTGGACAGAAGGTAAGAGAGCTGCGTACGTAGGCGAAACCAAGCATAATTCAAGACATCGTTTTCCTCGACTTCAGCAACAGCAGTAGCATCGGTATATCCACCTATAGCTTACCCCTTGGGAAAGCCACGTTCTCGCAGCCCTTGTTGGAATACCTCGGCGCCAGCCTGCCCTTTCCATTCTTTCTCTCTCTCTCTCTCTCGATCGTAATATCCCAAGACCACCCCCTTGGCTCCGTTCTCTCTCTCTCTCTCCCCCTCCCACCCCTTTCTTCCGTTCCCTTCTACCCTAGCCACCCACTCTTTCTTGCCTTCTCTCTGCTTTCTAGAGCCACCCCCTACTGGCTATAACACGACCGTGTGTACGAGTGGCTTAGAGGGTTACTTCTTCGCTTTGTTGCCTCTTGCCATTGCCGACTACTACGACGACAACGACGACTTGCCGAACCGTTCGACTTTTTTCCGTTTCTCTTTTACCTCACCCACACCCTATCTCTTACTCCACTCCATCACAGTTTTCCGTAATCGCCCAACCTACGTACATTTTAGTTTTTTTTCTTCATTCTTTCTTTCTTTCTTTGCTTTTTTTTTTTATTTCCTTTGTGTGCTTTTTGCAAAGTTTGTGAGCGAAGCTTAATTTCTTGCATATTATGTATGTGTGTATGTGTAAGAGATACGATTAGTTCATGAAAAATGAAAACTTGAAAATGACCAAATAACAAGTTTATACTGATTTTTAATGGAATAATTCTAGATAGTACTAAAGTATCCATTTCTTATAAATCATTGAAAGACAAAACTACTATTTTTTTAAAATATTTTACAGATATTAGTTTAGTAAGTGGAGTAAGAGTCTTGAAAATTACTGTAAATTTGCCGTTAATATCTTGGTTTATAATCTCGTTGATGTACTTATCAAATCAGCGTCAAGCAATTCGCTTTGTCTATATTCATAATAATAATAATAATAATCATATTTGCAAATGCAAACGGGCACGAGCGCATGGCAATATAATGTAGATGAAAAAGCGAGAAGAAGTAAAAGGGTGGAGACCGTCAGAACTGGTGAGCCAGAGCACAAAAATGACGCATCCGAGAGCCGCAGTATAGCAGTAGTAGTAGCAGTAGCAGTATAGCGAGTTTCTCTCTGACTCGGTCGGCTGGCTATATTCGGCTCGACTCCCGATAAAATCGTCATTAACTAAATAGCGCGACGGATGAGGAAAGGCTGAGTAGGAGGAGGAGGAGGAAGAGGAGGAGGGAAATAAAGCTCGTGCTGGGACATTAATTATTTCCAGTGTGCACGAGAGGGAATGAGAGCGGGATGGAGGATGGGAAAACTGAGGTGGCTGGAGGGGAGGTGGATGATAGAGGGAGTGCAAAGGGGGTGAGGTGGGAGAAAAGCAGGGGAGGAGGGAATAGCAGGGGGGAACGACCTGGTCGCACAGAGAGTCGGCTACCTACCTCCCCCCGTACTCTCTCTCTCTCTCTCTCTCTCTCTCACTCTCTCTTCGCGCACGTGCAATTGGCAAAATGCACGAACGCAAGCCGGGCACATGCACCACATACACATACACGCATACATAGATACACTACAGAATGCACGCACGCACGCACTGCACTGCACTGCACGCTCCAATATCGGAGTGGCCACGCGTTAAGTGGAAAGAGAAGGGGGGGGGATAGTGGAGGGTACAAAAGGGAATGGGAGGGGGAGGGTGGACTATGGGCTGCCATGGCGCCGTCCAATATCAGTAATTTGTGCGCTTTGGCCAGGATTTGTCAGGAAAGCTGCCACTACTGCAGAGCACCACCAGGTAGCAATAGCACTAACGGAAACTCACAACACACGTCCAGACTGGGTTATGATGATTATCATCATCATCATCATCATTTTGAACTTTGGATGTGTTCTTGTCTTTTATCGAAAATATAATTGAACGCACAGTTAGTGATAATGAGCATATAAAAAAAAAATTACTGAACATGCAGGTTAAAAAAATTTGTTATTATACAGTTATTGGGTTTAATAAGCACATCACAAACAATAATTGTAACTTTATGAAATGGTTGACGCATAAACTTTAATCAAATTTATCACCTTTCCGAGTACCTAAGTATCGAAGGCCAAGGCAATTATTTAATATGCCTAGTAGTACACGTCGATATCCGTAATATAATTTTCGTACAAACCTAGTGACTCGATTTATATCCTTCTTTCTATTTTTTTTTTTTTTTTTAATCAGGCCTAAAGCTTTAACCAAAAAGCTTGACGATGCTTATGACGATGCTCTAATTAAAATTAAAAGATGTTTCCTTGCTCAAGCTCCTTGTTTCTAAGGTAGCCTCATTCCTATATAGTAAAATGCCCTTCCCCTAATATCTTGTACTTCTCATCATAGGGCTAGCTTTTCATCGCACTGCGTGTATATCTATATATCTACAACAAAACTCATCGTCGAGTACTCCCATCGATTTATATTCATAATTACAGAACCCCATCTCTTCTCCCTCTCTGCTACCCTATATATTGCTGCTGCTGCTGTTGCGCGCTTCTATTCGCAGCTGTACATCCGTCAGACTTCTCTCTCTCTCTCTCTCGTATTTCCCTGCGTCTGCTTCACCTTCCGAGTCGCTAGCCTTGTGCCATAAGTCTCTGCTCGAATAGACAGCCTCTTCCCTTTATCAACTCTACCTTACTCCCAGCTCGTTCATTCGAACAAGAACAAACTTTACTCACTTTATTATTATTAATTATTATTATTATTATTATTATTATTATTATTATTATTATTATTATTATTATTATTATTATTATTATTATTATTATTATTATTATTATTATTATTTACTATTATTATTTTTATCAATTCTATATTAAAATTCTGAATTGAGATAATCAAATCAGGGGCTTAGGTTAGCTCATTCGACAGAGCATAGATTTTGCAATCCACAAGTCGTGGGTTCGATTCCTGGCATCTGTCGATTGAGATACTTGCTGAATTGCGCTCATTTGAGTGTCTAAAAAGCTTTTAAAATAAAAAAATGTACCAAAAACTTACTGTCTTCTGTAATTCTCTCTTTTTTTAAGTTTTTGTTAAATTTAATAACATATTTTTTAAAATAATTTTTTAAAATCATAATTTTACTATTTTTGTTCTATTCTCTTTTTTTCTCTTAATGATATTTTACAACTAGCTAGACAATTCTCACTCTCAGAGCAGCCAGAATGATTAGCCAGATATAGAGAATATCCGTAAAGCTGACAGCTGCTTATTCAAAACACTCGATGCTTATCCAAACATTGAAAACATTTCGTTGGCACGTTCATCGTAAGCCGCGTGCAAGTCGCGTACATATTATATATAGGTACACAGTCGTTGAAGCATTTCGGTCGTGATATTAGTGACAGCAGCAGCAAGAGCAACAGAGCAGTGGCAGTGGTGGTAGGTAGGGTGTCCTTCTTTTTCGAACAACCCGATAAATAGGCTTTGCTTACACACAGGGAGAGTAGCTGTGACGCATATCTCTGATGTAATATAATGCGAATAGCGCGTATAGAGAATAGATGGAAGAAGTTGTGGCTCAATGAAAAAGAAGAAGAAGAAGAAGAAGTAGAAGTAGAAGTAGAAGGGCGTTGAAAAGCAGAGGCTAGAATGACAGGGACGTAAAGGCCACCGCCGCTAGCCGTAATCGCGTGGAAAAGGAATTGGCGCGTGGTGGTCATACATATATATATATATATATAAACAGGGTAGGGAAAGAGGGTGGTCGATGGATGTGGGTGAAACAGGCCGCAGTGTGTGTATACGTAGAAGAAGAAGGGAAACAGGAGGGGGGTGAGAGAAGGAGAAAGAGAGGAGGAGGAGGAGCAGGGTGGATAATGCAGCGGAGTGTACATTTATTATGATACACGCACGCCACATACAGTCATCCCAGCTCTTTATCCGCAGGCCTCGATGTCGCTCTTTTACCCTCCTCCTCCCCTCCCCTCCCCCTTCACCCCATATCCTCATTCTCTCTTTCTCTCTTGCTTGCTTGCTTGCTTCCCTTTCTCTTCGTCTCTACCGCTCGCTGTGTGACAGTGGCTAGAACGGACGTAAAAGCATCCCAGCGATATCCCCCGTCCACTCTGGCCATGTGGCCCACTCGCTTTCTCTCCTTCCCTTTCTCTCTCTCTCTCTCTCTCTCTCTCTTTCGTCTACCCCGACTCTGTACTCGTACATACATACGTACATACATACATACAAGTTCTCTCGCTCACCTATGCGCGCTTCTCTCGCTGCCGTACAGAGAGTATAGGCATGGCGGGCGCGCGGGGTGATGGCAAGGGGGACCATTATCCACGCGGTCACACGATGCCGGTGACAGCGTGACACACGGCGGGGGGTGGGGGGGGGGGGGGGGGGGGGGGGGGGGGGGGGGGGGGGGGGGGGGGGGGGGGGGGGGGGGGGGGGGGGGGGGGGGGGGGGGGAGGTAGAGGAGTAGGCAGAGGTAAAAGAGGAAGAAGGAGACCGGAGCGCGTGGACGCCGACATCGTATATATGTGTGTGTTGCTACTGCTGGCCAACAGAGCTTTGGACAGAGAGCATAGGGTGAGTGAGCGAGAGAGAGAGAGAGGCCGAGGTGAACTACGTGGTCGTCAAGGGGGATAGAGGGGGGGGGGAATCGATGCGCGACACAAGTCGGCAATGACTATTTGGGGCGGTGGCTGCCCGGCGCCACTATACCACCCAGCACGCAGTCACACATGCACACGTTTGTGATATGTGCTCAGGGGTATGGGGGTGGGAAGAGAGAGAGAGAGAGAGAGAGAGAGAGAAAGAGGGGGTGGGTGAGTAGAACGAAGGACGGCAAGGCGTAGAGAAACAGAGAAATCGAGAAGGGACAGGAGGTGTCTAGTGCGCGACGCTGGCGGCAACGGCTGCCGAGGTGGCACAGGGGGTGGTATAAATTATACCGTTCAATCGATTTGCTGTCAGAAGAGAGATAGAGAGAGAGGATGAGGGTGAGGTGGGTGTTAGGGGGGAGGGAGAGAAAGAGCTGGCTTGGCTGGCGCTTGTGCGCCAATTCTCTCTTTACTCCCGCTCCGGCCTCGAGCAGACCCCCCTGCTGCCTCTTGAGCCGCGCGTCAGTTCTCGTGTCTCTTTTTGCGTGCAGAACCTGCCACACCGGACGACGACGAGGAGAACAGAGAGAAAGAGTAGAAGGAGGGAGGAGGGGGGGGTTGAATGGGGGATGAAGACACGCCGGCTGAAAGCTTTCTATGCCAGTACGCTTGCACATTGACTTTTCTCGGTAAAACGAGAGGCGCATCACAGCCAGCGCAATTCACGTTTGGATCAGTGTGCACACGGCCCTTCGGTCTTACTCCACTGTAACCCGACTGGTAGCGGACAGGTACAGCAAGCCTTTGTCTTTTGTTATCCGAAATGCCAGACGAGTAGACGCGATCCTTGAATCTGAAGACAACTATGAGGAGGAAGAGGAGGAGGAAGAGGAAAAGCTGATAGTAGCTATACGAATATTGTAGGACGAGTCACCTGCGAATCTCGAAATTGATCGCAAAATCCGATAACGCTAATTTTAGCCCTTGGCGAGAAGTGAAAGAGCGAGAGAGAGAGAGAGAGAGAGAGAGAAAATGGAATATCAAGCTGCACGCGACGCTTCGCGCAAGCTTGCGGGCTTTTTCAAAGTTGTACTATCCAAGATAGAAGTTAATTAAATTATGGAGAGGAAGAGTGAGAGAGGGAGAGAGAGAGAGAGAGCTGGGCGTCGAGAAGCAGGTGTCTTGCAACTAACCGGCTTCAATAACTTACTGATAAAACTATTTCTTTCTCTTTCTTTCTTTCTTTCTTTCTTTCTTTCTCTTTGGGATCGCTGTGTTACCAGTTACGTTAACTGTATATTCTTGCTTTCCGATAACTTGGAAAATATTTACATCAAAAAATTCATGAGTAAAAGGCTTAAAATAATAAATTAATTGGATATATAATAGTCAATGAAATGAAAGAGTAATGTACAAAAATAAAAATAGTGTACAAATATTTAGTTAATTACTATATATTAGATGCGTATACGGTACAACAAGTATACACGTGCATACACACACACACACACACACACACACACACACACACACACACACACACACACACACACACACACACACGTGTATGTGTGCTGTTATTAATCTGCTAATGGTCAGTCGAGGTGCTTTATCTTTATTTTTATCAGGTAGTCATAAATACGGTCTCGGCAAAGTTATATATCTACCCAACGAGAGAGAGAGAATAAAGCTATACAATTAATGCAATATAGGTCTGGGCTTTTCCGAATGATCGAAAGTTGGGTAAGAGAAAGAAGACGAAGAAGAAGAGGAGGAGGTGGTGGGTGAGGGGTTGTAGCGTAAAATGATGGTCCGTCAAAAACAGTGGTGTAGCTTTGGCCTCGGAAAAGTTTGAACAATAATAGCTAGAGGTTTATAGAAAATTGAAGAGCGCCGCGCACCTCGGAATAGAAAGAGAGCGGAGAGAAGCGTTATACTAGTATAGTGCGGTAGTAGTACGAGTACGTGTCCAAGAGTAAGCTTCATACATATATATCTATACGAACTTATACTATATAGTTATAGAGGGAGAGAGAGAGAGAGAGAGAGAGAGAGAGAGCTACATATGGAAAAAGGGTGCGGGAAATAAGCGAGAGCTGAGTAAAAGAGGAGCGGGTGAGAGGAAAGGAGGATAGAGGAAAGAGAAAAGCGCGCAAGCCCGTGAGGTAAAGGATGGAGAGACGTGAGGGAGGCTGAGCGCGCGCGCTCGCAGGCGCATAGTAGAGAATACGCCTCTCTCTCTCTCTCTCTCTCTCTCTCTCTCTCTCTCTCTCTCTCTCTCTCTCTACCTCTCTTACTGGGTATAGGGTAGGTGTATAGAAAGCTGGAACGCGGTGAGCAAGAGGCAACGGGGGCAGCAGGAGGAAAAGGAGGATGAAAGTGGAAAGAAGGGCGGGGGTGAGAAGGGTGGTTGTACGCGCCTGGAGAACGAGGAAACGGGAGTACAGTGGGGTGGGTTTGCGAGTGAGAGCAGCAGTGGCGGACGAGGGTCGTTGGGGAGGAGCGGGGCTGGGTAGTAGTAGTAGTAGGTGGATGGGTGGGTGGAAAGGCGAGAGCGCAGGCAGAAGCGAAGAGCGCAAGTAAAAGAGAGAGAGAGAGAGCAAGCGAGATATGCGGCAATAGCTGTGGCAGGTCGGAAACGAGAGAGAAGAAAGAGAGAGAGCAGAGAGAGAGAGAGAGTAGTAGCAAACGCGCGCGAGAAAGCTCAGAGCGAGAGCGCTCGGATAACGGAACTGGAAAGGATGGGGTTGGGGGGAGTAAGAGTGAGTGAGCGAGAGAAACAGAGGGGTGTGAGACCAGAAAAGGGGACTGTATCCCGAGTCCTCGGTAACTCAGCTCACTCTCACTCTCTCTCTCCTCTTCCCCCGCGTCGTGCGCGCTTCACTTCGCTTCTCTCGAGCCGAGAACCACCTTCGTTCGCTCTAACCCTCCCCCCCCTTCCCCCTTGTCACCCTCATCCACCTCTTTCCTCTGTTCACCCTCGTCTACGTAGACGACGACGAAGCTGCCGACGCCGACGACGCCTTCGCTGTGCCGACAACGAAGCGCGCTATCTGCTCCTCTTCGTCCCTTCACCCCCAACAACCCCCTTCGAACCCAGCGCTCCTTCCGACGACGACGTCGACGCTCCGCTTCTAGACCCATAGTGCCGTTTTCACCCCCAACCACTACCCTGTTTCTCTCTCTCTCTCTCTTTCACCCTTCTCTTCCTACTATTTCTCTTCGTGCTTTCTCTCTCTCCCTCTCTTTCCCTTCCCACCCACTCTCGAAGCTCCCACGTGTCCTCGTGCGCTATACCCGCATCTGACATCGTAGCTTCCAGCACTGGCTTCGCCTACTGCAGTACGCTTTCTCTCTCTCTCTCTCTCTCTCTCTCCCTCTTCCCCTTTTTCGTTCCTTTTACTCTACCACCCGCTTACTATCAGCCTGCAGCCACGGAACTCGTCAACGAGAAATGCAGAAATTTGCTGAAAACCGGTGCTTGCTCGAAAATGAACGCGAACACACACACACACACACACACACACACACACACACACACACACACACACACACACACACACACACCAACTACTATTACTACTACTACCAATATCTGTGTGTATGTGCGTGCACAAGGGGGGTTTTATCTTGCTCTGGACTCTTTCTCTCTCTCTCTCTCGACACTCCTCTTTTTTTTCTCGTTCTTTGTACCCACTTTCAGGCTTTCTGACACGCACCGTCAGCCGAGTGTATTCTTCATTTTTTTATTTATTTCACTCACCAGCCCTTTAGACGGTTGGCTACTCGCGTAATGGCATTACTTAATACCAAAGCTTTCGCGTCACTCTTCCGTACACACCGTATCTATATCGTACTTTTCGAATAAAAATGCGCGAGATACGAAAAAACACATACACACACATGCGTTATATCCCTGAAAGAAAAAGTTTGAAATTGAAGGACACAATAATAATAATCGAACTGCCAAGGCTGGAAAACAAAATCGGTATTATTACCTCGGTGCGACCCCTCCTTTTCGACTGCTAAGGTCATTCTTCACCATCTCCTCCGTGTCTCTTTCGTTTTTCTCGGATCTCGTACTCTCCTCTTATTTCCCCTTCCTTATAATCTTTTTTTTTCTTTCGAATTCGTTACGTCCATTTTTCGGGCTCGGCTAGGGAGCAAGCTTTCATTTTCCGTCCTTATAATGCTTGGCTATATGTACAATGCCGATAACGCTGGAGTAGAGTCGGGTTGGTTGGCAGGCAGGCTGGCAGCAGTCGAGCAGGCAAGCAGCACACAGGCCTGCGAGTGAGAGAGCTTTAGGGTGAAAGGGGGGGGGGGGAAGAGAAGAGACGGGGAGAGAGGGTGGCACGTCAACGTCTTACACTATCCTCTCTCGAACAAACAGCTACCCTCCTCTATATATATATATATATATATACACCACCCTCGTCTATCCTTACGACTAGCTTGCCTCCTTCTTCTACACCCCCCCCCTTCCTCTGTCTTCGTCCTTGTGCTTACTCACTCACTCTCTTTCCATTTTCTATCTTCTACGTCTATACGAAACCAACCTTCTTTAACCCCCTCGAATCTACCCACCTCCGACTCTACATCTTTGCTGCTTTTCTATGTGAGTGTATGTGTATAGAGCTGAAGATGGAAAAGTGAGGGAAGTAGAGAAAGATTACACTTATATTTTGGCCCCATGCGAATATGTATTTCGATCTTAACGAAAGCATTCTTTATTTGCTGTTGAAGAGAGGAGGGTTACGTTTTTCTAAGAGCTTTTCTTCTGATCAATCTCTTTCTAAATTGTAAGAATTTGATGAAAAGAAATTTTAGAAAATAAATAAGTACCTATATGAAAAATTATATTTTATTAATTTTTTTCATTAAAATTGTTATCATAGTGTTTTGGTAAACGATTTTTATATTTTCATTAAACTTTGTCTAACTTATGATTTTTGAATTAAAGAGATATATTGTTAGAAGAATTGTCATTAATTGATTAATTGAATTAAAAAAAAACATTTTACACTTTTCTTCGATTAATAAATCCTTGAAACAAGAAAAATGCATTCGTGTGCTCACAGTTTATTATTACTGATTGTGAAAATTTATTGCCATTAAAATTTAAATTAACAAAAAATTTATTGTTTTAAATTAATTTGAAATAACAGAAATATAAAGTTAATATTCGTTTATTTTGACTTCATGTCAACAGTGGATTATAGAATGCTGCGATAAATATCTATAAAAGCAAAATTTTACGTATTTATTTTCAATGCCAAATTTATACACTACTTTAAGAATTGTTTCCAAAGCTATCTCTATTAAATCGAAATTAATATCAAAAAAGATATAAAGTAATTTACTAACACTATTTAGTATACATATTTTTTTTAATGTGGTAGATTTCTTTATCATTATTATGATATTACTTTGTAAGAAAATTTTCATTTATATCAATGTACATTTTACATATAAAATGAATATAAAATATATTTCTATATACAAAGGCCTATAACGTCCAAGTCGGTATATCGTCGGTTTCAGAACTCACAGGTCGTGGGTTCGATTTCTGACTTCAGCTGACTGAGACGTGTCACATGCTGAAATACGCTTAACCAAGTGTTGAAAAAGCTTTAAGAAATGACGTTTGTAAATGGTAGAAAGCTAGTGCCATGATTTTTTTATTTTTTTTTTTATTTAAATAATTATTGTTAAAAATTTTTAAAATGTTAAGAAAAAAATAAAGAGATTGGTATTAGATTAGTTTGTTACTTTATTTGCATAATAAATAAGAAAAGATACACCGTAATTTTAAAATTTTAACTTGTAATAAGAAATAAAAAAAAAAAAGAGAGAGATAGAGTAAAGTGAAGTATAACTAAGCAACAGAATTATCAAATAAAATAGAAATAATAATGAATATGAGAATCAGAAGGGATTATACAAAAAAAAGGGAGTGTGAAAATGTTACAATACTTCTGTTCCGTGTACGATAGTCAGTTACACATATATGAAGCTATATACAGGCCGTACATATATACGTATAACGTCAAGCTAACAAAGATATAGGTATAGCACTCGGACACTTATTCATTTAATTTGAGTCGGTGCGGACTGTATGACAGAGTAAAAGAGAGAGAGGGTAAAAGAGAGAGAGAGAGAGACTGGCGCACCCCTGTCGTGCAGCGGACAAAAAATAATTAGAGAAGCCTTATACAGTCCTGCACCTTCTTTGCTCTTCTCTCCCATACTCTTACCACCCCCTTCCCCCTCTGGTATCCTCCTTCTACAAAGCAGTCGGCCTCAAGCCCTTTGCCACCGCTACCACCACCACCACCCTCAACCCCCTCTTCCCCACATTATTATTTCTATCTTGCTTCTTCGGCTCAAGCTGTACATAGCTAACGTCGTAGTCGTCGTAGTCATAGTCAACGTCGTCGAGCTTCAACTTGGTTTCGAGGTATACCACCGAGCGCGAGCTTCCACTCTGCCATACTCTACCTCGTTCCCTCGTGGTACACCTTCTGCCTTTAACCTCCCTCCCCCTTCTTGCCTAGCCTGCTCACTCTCTTTCTGGCGCACCCGTGGCGCTTTCAAACTCACGTGTACGCAACGCAACCCCTATATATACCTTGAGCTCGAAATTCTCTCTCTCTCTTGGTTTCCTGCCTCCCCCTCCTCACCCTACTCTTCCACCCTCTAGCGACCCTCTGCACTCCACATACAGGTATATACTATACCCGTAAACGTGTCTATACGGTACACATATAGAGGGCGAGAGACCGAGGGAGAGTAGAGTAGAGTAGAGTAGAGAGAGAGAGAGAGAGAGAGAGAGAGAGAGAGAGAGAGAGAGAGAGAGAGAAAGCGGGGTCGAGCGCACCCGTACCCGCGTTTCCCGGCCAACCACCACCGACCTTCCGCTTCTGCACGAGGCTCTCTCTTGCAAACGCTATATAGTACTACTAGGCGCGCAGCACACACACACACACACAGCCCCGTCAGACGGAGAAAGAGAGAGAGAGAGAGAGAGAGAGAGAGAGGGAGAGAGGGTGAATATGCCAAAGCCGAAACCCTCGGCTCACAGTCGTGTCCACCCCCCCTCTCCCTCCTCGCCTTTCCCATCCTCTTTCCTTTCTCTCTATCCGTTGCCTCGTGTTCCCACCCCCCGACAACCGCCTGCCACCCCCCTATACTCTCTCTCTCTCTCTCTCTCTCTCTCTCTCTCTCTCACTTCGGCCGCGGGCGGAATGATTCAGGCGCCAGTAGGGCGCACCCACCTTTGAGCGAGCGTGCGACAGAGAGGGTAGCCCAGAGCGGGTGGAAGGTGGGCGGTTGGGTGGTTAGGCGAGGAGGAAGAGAGAGAGAGAATGAGAGAACGGCATAGTGGGTGGACGGGTGGAATTGGGGGAAACAGAGTGTGTCGGGTAGTAGTGTAGTGCGGGGGAGGGGCTGAGTGGGTGGGATGGGAAGAGGGCTGCCGTTGCTGCTGCCGTTGCCGCCACCGACACACACACACACACACACACACACACACACACACACACACACACACACACACACAGTGAGCAGAAAGGGAATGCCAGAGCGTAGAGTGAGAGAGAGAGAGAGAGAGAGAGAGAGAGAGAGTAAAGCTAGAGCAAGCGGGACGAGAGAGAGAGAGAGAGAGAGAGAGAGCGTGAGCGGAAAGGGGGATAATACGCTCTCGCACCGAGGGTGCTCTTTCCACCCTGAGATATAGCCTCGGAGCCCCTGTGTGCAAGCTATATCCTCTCTCTTTCTCTCTTGCTCTCTCGCTCTCTTCTCTAAGTAATACGAGGAAAAGTGTTGGCTGCTACGCTCTCGTTCTCTTCTACGCCCCCGACAACGACTACGACTTCGACGACTACGACGCTGGCAGCGTTAGAAGGAGAAAGAGAACGAGATCGAGCTATAGCGAGCGAAAGAGGCCCTGACTCTTCCAACTAGTCCCTCGCCTCCTCCCCCTCCTCTTCTTCTTCTTCTACGCCTTCTACGCGCTACTGCACCTTTTCTACCCCGACCCTCTCTTCCCACCCCCCCATCTATCCCTTTTCTCACCCACCCCCGTCTACTACTTCTACGTCCTTTCCCTTTTCTCCCTTTTCCTTTTGCTTCTCTCTGCCTTCTATCCCGCTCATCCTCTGGTACAGACTCTGGCTCTGGCGTCTTTCTTCTTGTTTTCTCCCTTCTTTACCCATCCTCTCTTTATTTATTTTTTTTCCCCTTCTTTTTCGTACAACTTCAAAGAACGAGTAAGGAAGATAGTACACGCGCGGCTACTGCACTTTGTTGTACAGGTGATGTGTTCGCCAAGTTAGTTTCAGCCCTTGCTCTCTTTCTCACTCTTCCTCTGTACTTATTTACTTATATACTCTTGTACCCTTTTCCAAGCTTGAGCGCTTCTGTTAAGAAATAACAAAATTTCTTCTGTTTCTTCTCACCTTTTTCTTTTTATAATATTTTTTTTTAGATTTAATTTTTGGATTTGTTAGTGCGTTGAAAGATTTTAATTTTTATAAATTTAATCTTTTTAGAAATAGTATACTTATTCTGTATGGTTCATCATTCTTTTTTTCTTATTTATACTTCAAAATATTTATCGATGTTTGAACGATCAAAAAAACATTGGACTTGCTATTGTCACAAGTGACGCGCTATTAAGATTAATCCAAATTTATAAATAATTCATCAACGGTTAACCAAAAAAAAAAAAAACACCCCTATGTGCATCAAATATTCTTTACGATCGTTATCAAAAAATATGAAGGGAAGCGCGATCTCATACAAACACACATACACCACCAGAAGGTCTCCTCTTCTCGCTTGTGTCATTCGACAAAATCGGTTCGATGTGTCAATAACGAAATTATCAGACGGAGTGTTTCCGGCTGAAGATTGATTTTCGAAAACGAAGTTAAACCCGCGGAGGAGAACGCGCACGTGACCGCGCATATTCGCCCTCCTATACATATATACCTACCCTTTAACCCTTCCCACAGAAAGCATATAGATGTGGTAGTGGTGGTATATAGCTTCGTAGCAGTGGTATGACGCTGGGGCTTCAGTTCTTAATAAATATGGTTTCCTTCCGCAAAGTACTCTGTGACGTATTGACTGCTACTGTTACTGCTGCTGCTGCTGCTGCTGCAGACCCAGTAGTAGTAGTCTTTGACTATGTATTTACGCCCACTCACTTTCCGAATGAGTTTAACAAAAATAAATACCTTGAATTTTCGTAACTCATATACCTACACTGTGATATTTTTTCAAAATTTTTTTTTTTTATTTTTACTTTGCAAACATAACATTAATTATAAAAGAGAGTTGGAATTTTGTTTGGATTTTGCTCTTTAACATTATTTGAGCTGAAATAATTAAAATTTCGTGAGTTATTATTTGTTTGCATAAAAATATTATTTTTCATTTCTCGTAAAAGTACATAAAATCTAGAATGTTTGACAGGTACTATAGCCTTAATACAAAATTAAAAATTAAAAACATAGCTGATTATTAAAATTTAACACTAGAAATGAGAAGAAAAAAATTACAGAAAGTAGATAGGACTAAGGTAGGGGTTGGTGTTGGTATACTGTTGTTCTTTTAAACGCAAGTACATTTTTGCGGAGAAAAGTTTTTCGCAGTTACGGTAAGTTTTTTCAAGAGAATGGAAGAAGGAGGATGTAGCAGGAGTTTAAAGGTGGCAGAATCATTATTTATTATCAAAGAAGCAAGTCTCGGGCTAAGCCGGCGCATACGGCATATAGGGGGAATCCCCCCTCCGTGAAATTAGTAGCAGTAGTATAGCGGAGTAGAGGGCACAAAGACGCGGAAACGGACCCCTACACCCTTCGGGCAACGTGTGCAAGAATGGGAGAGAAAGAGAGAGAGAGAGTGTCGAGGTAAAATGCGTAACGAGCTACGTAGGCGCCAAGTCAGCCCAATGAAAGAACCCGGATAAGCGGCTGCAATTTGACTTGCGCTTGCAAGCTCATTCTAAGCTTTTTCTATGCTCTCTCTCTTTTTCTTCTAACTTTTGCTTTTATTTCTCCGTCTCTTTGTTTTTTTTTTCAAGCATTTTTAGCCGGAAAAACTCATAATGGTACATACATTGTCGTTATAATTCATCACTTACCTTTCTAAACAAACGCAATCTCAAACAATTATCTTTCATTAAAAAAAAAAAAAAAAAAAAAAACATACGCGATAAATTTCTTATTGTTGAGCTAAAATTAATATTTCTTTATGGTCAATTAATTTAACTTGATTTCGTTTTTTTTTTCTTGTTAAGTAAATAATTGTATAATACTAAATCCGATTTTGCACTTGATACCGCTTGAATTAAATCGTATTCAGTTAATCGGTGCTGCAATAAGTGGATTCTATAAATTAATTGAGGTCTAATCTAACTTACAAAATAAAGAAGTCACTTATATAAAGAAAGATAACGATAAAAAAATGCTAATAAAAGGAAATGATTGCAGTAGTTCTGATTCTGTCAAACAGAATTTCCGAATTAGACCCGCGGATTTCGTATTCTTTGTATAGGAGACGCTGCTCTGCCTGTTGCTATGGTAATAGATATATATTAGCTTCGCCACGTAACCAGAACTAATTAATTCGAGGTATTGCGAAATCGCGCCGCTTAGCCGCATATATATATACCTATATAGCTGTGCAAGAGATTGCAACTATTCCGTTACTATACCGTTTACCATTAAGTTATCGTCGTATATAGCTGTGATATACTTCAATACACATTTAAGCAATCGCATTGGTAAATAATTTTATTCATTATTAATGGTATTATGGAAAATAAAAGTTTATCACAAGGTCAAGTCATTTGTAAGATTATATTAGGAAAATTATTTATTTCTGAATTGAGAAAAATAAGAAATGAAGAAAAAGTGTGAAAAAAAGTTTAGACGTGGAGCTAGAATAGTGTAGTCAAGTAATATAGCCGGTGCAAAAGAGAGAGAGAGAGAGAAAGAGAGAAAGTTAAAGTACGCGAGCGAGAAACGAAGCAGGGCAAAAGGGATAAAACAGATGAGGATCTGAAAAGGGGTTGGGGCTCTGTAGGTAGGTAGGTGGGTGGGTGGATGGGTGGCCGAGAACGAGAGACAGAGCGTCAGTGACGCGGCTAGAGGTATAGGGGGGAGGAACGGGAAAGGTGCGGCTGGTTGGCAGAGCGAGGTCGTAGAACGAGTAGTAGAGAGAGCGAGTAAAAGAGAAAGAGAGGAAGGAAGCAGGCCGAGGGCTGCAAGAGGGTTGCGCAGCATTGAGGGGTAAGGGAGGTAGGTAGTAGGATGAGAAAGGGGATAGGTGGGAAAGGGTCTGGCGGGAGCGCGACACCTCGGCGCCAAACTCACCCTCCCGAGAGTTTCTCTCTCTCTCTCTCTCTCTCTCTCTCTCTTTTGCGCTCAGCAGCAGCAGCAGCAGTTTGCTATACTACTCCAGTCAGGCAGCCGGCTCCATTCCCTCTGCTTTTCTCTCTTTCTGTGTGTGCCAGAACCCGTTTCGCAGCCAGCCAGCAATACCGAGCTGCTGCTGTTACTCGTCGGAACTGAGAGCCACCCACCCCAATCCACCCACCTACCCACCAACTCATCCACCCGCCCACCTCATTCCATTTCTCTGGGCGCCCTCCGTCGGCTATCTCCTGCTCCGCGCCGCCAACTATACATAGGTATATATATATACCTATACACACACACACACACACACACACCTAGGTGAAAATTATCATGAAAATTATCATGAAAATTACCATGAAAATTATCATCATGTTCAGAAACGTCATTTTCGAATTCGTTATGATGTAATACTTCATCGCTCACATTGCCATTGTCATCAGATAAACTTA
>JAPYZE010005027.1:0-12591 GCA_030522805.1 Leptomastidea abnormis | reverse complement strand
AAAATATTATTTTATGTAATTATAAAATAAATTTCATACTAATTACATATTTTATCGGTATTTTAAATAAAATTTTTAATCCTTTTTAAATTCATTGTGAATATTATTCTTATATTTAATATAAAAAAATTAAAAGAAAGTTTTGACCTACTATTCATATTAATAATAAATATAGAAATAAAGTATAGTAACGCATTATACAAACGATAGCATGTACCATTTCATAATAAAAACAAAAAAAGGGAAGAAAGAGAAGACACTGCTTATCCTTTGAAGAGTCCTTATTGAAAAGGAAATGTGATTCGTCGAAAGAGTTTTCTCATACAAAGAGGATATAAGTTAGGAAAAGCAAATCTTTTCCGATAAGTCGATGATGCATCCCCCCAGAATAAGCTCTCTGTTTTATCTACCATACCTTTATATCCTCTCTCATCAACACAATCCAATATAATCATCGCCAACAGCCCGACAAATCGAATGAGACATGCAAACATTTTACTTTCTCCTACGATTTACTATTGAATCATAAAAAAAGAAAGAAGAAAGAAGAATTGAGTTTTAAGTTTTTTTACGATCCACCCACAGTTTTAACTTATATAGGTATACACCTATATCTTTTTACTTTTTTTTTGTCGTATTGTAACACGCTATGAGCTTTTGCATTTCGTTTGCGTGCGGTTGAATACTACTTTTAAAGCTTTTTGCAAATGATTTACTTTCTGTCTCGTTTTTCACTTACCTTTTGTAACTTACAGATATTCTTAGTTAGTTGGTTGTTTCATTTAAAAGGTGTTGGTGTTATATTTCACGCTTGACTTTTCAGTTGAATTGATATATATGTAACACCGAGGTGATTTAGTGTGGATGTAGTTAATTTTAAAGTGAATTATAAAAAGCTCTTGCAAGCTCATTTTCCAAAACAAAAAAAAAGAAAAAGTTTAATTTGAAAAAGAAAAAAAATGGAAAGTAGAGGCAATTAAAATTTTAACAAGATCTTGCGATTAGGTTGAATGTCAAAAGGTGTAAGGTATAGGTGAAGGAGTGGAAACCTGTGTCGTGTGGTTTTCCTTCAGCCCTTGAGACTCAAAGCTTGAAGGTGAAGGGTCTCTCGTGTAATGACGATGGTGATGATGGTAGTGGTGGTCGTAGTTAAACTTGTGTAAGCTATACCTTACTATTCTCAGCTTCTGTAACACGTAATCTTGTGCATTCCTTAAAGCTCAACTACTTCGGTTTCATTTCTTCAAGAATCCAAGAGAAATCGAGCTTGCAAGCTTGCACCTTTTTTTCTCTTCTTTATCTTCTATCTCACTTGCTCACTCGCTCTTTCCTTTAATCCCACCCGTATTTTTCCTTCGTTCAGACCTGATTTTTCTTTATCTACTCTTCGCTCCATCCGTGTCCGTTTTATAAACATCCTCTTGTTCTTTTTCTGCCACACCTACATCCTTATACTCCAGTATCCGTGGTTTCATGAAATTGAGAACCCTTGGACTTAAAGTGTATAGTGCAAGCTTGCGTGGCAACAGTCTTTGCTTCAGCTTGCACCAAAGCTGCCCACTGTGTACTAGAAAATTTTTTTACGGTGGTGGTGAAGGTTGGGAGAGAAAATTTTTTTTTTTTATTTTAGAGGAAAAAAGAGAGTATGACGTGTGTGGATATTGGTTCTTTGATTTTTTATGAAGATGAAAGTAAAAAATAGCACTGTTAATTATTTATATTTTGTTATGAAATAGTTTTAGAAAATTAAGGAAAATTTTTTGTGTTATTAAAAACAACAGTTTTGTTTATTTTATTATTTATATGATTTTATTTTTCAATAAATTGTTTTTTTTGTTTTTTTGGAAATACACACGTTTAACGGCACGCTAGTATGTGTGTATGTGTATTATATGTGTGCGCAGTTTTTTTATACGCTTGATCACAGAGACAAACTTTGTGATATAATCGTTTATTCTTGTGTCGATTCAAAAAGATCACATAAATCGAATATTTTTTTTCGATAATACGACAACGGAAAACGACAAATCAAGGAAAATAAAAAAAAAAGTAAAAAAAATCGTCGTATTTTCTATTGGCAAAAATCAGGCTCTCACGTAATAATTCATCTTTTTATTTTTTTTTTTCATGTATACATTTTTTTTATTATAAATACTGAAAAGTAAATTGTAAAATCGTGCAATGCTTTAAACGCCTTTATTTATATTTATATTATTTATACCAACTCATTCTTTTATCTAAGTATACAATATTACTTGTAACTCTCCTTTCAATCATCGATATCTCCTACTCACCATCATTAAGTCTTAAAATTACACTTTTTTTTTAACACTTCATAATTCGCAGTTAACATTAGGTAATTTTTTTAATCTTTTTTATAATTTACACATTTGATTTATTCGCTTTTTAAAACAGCGTGTCTACATATTCGTGTGTTTTTTTTTTTATTTTTAATATCTGTATAATAATCAGATCAACGTTATTTTTTTCCATCAATGAAAAAAAGAATTCGTTTATTTATTTAAATTTTATTTTATTTTCCTTTATTTTGACTTTAATCGTGCACGCTTATTAAGTGTCATTATATAAATCATTGTAATTGAATTTTTATTTTCCAGTTTGAAACTTTTGTTTACTCGTTATTATTATATTATATATATTTTACAAATCTCGTTATAACAATCATTACGAGATTAAATCATTTTTACGCATATCAAAAAAAAAACGAATGCTCGGCATTACATTTACCTCATATCGCAGCAAAAAACAAAAAAAATAAAATCACGTTCACCAATCAATATCAAACGTACCTTCCACCCAAAAAACTTTCTTTCATCCAACTTATACAGACCAATCAAGTATTAAGGCTGTCACATGGTAACACACACACACACACAAGCGAAACTCCAACGAATATATCCGCACGAAACTTCTCTTCTGGTGGTAAAATTTTCGTATATAGTTGATGAATTACGCGCCGGATGGCCTCGGACGTAAATTACACCTGCCAACCCATACCCACCCCTCATATCCCTTCTACTTCTTCTTCTTCTTCCCTAACGTATATATAACAGCTCCAACATGAATCACAAGTGTACAAGCTCTCGCGGTCTAGGTATAATGTATAATAAGGCGTGTGTATGTATGTATGTATGTGTGTATTAGCTACTCGCGTACGACCGCGAAAACCACGTTTGACATAGGCTTGTGGTATATATATGTATGTACATATACATACGTGTGAGAAATGAGATGAGAAAAAAAAGTTTGTTGTGTGTGAGCTTTTGCTGTTAATTTTGATATCAACCGCAAAATTGTTTTGGATAATTGTATGTTGGATCTGCGTTTTAAAATATAATAATAATTGGAATTGATTAAGACTGATTATGTCAATGAGATAAAATATTTGTTTAAAAAATTAAATTATAATGAGAGATCTGTTTCTGTCAACTTTCATCTTCACATTTTCATCTCAAGTACACGTATATTATAATAAGAGAGATGCAATACATCGTGAAATAAAAGATATAATGTATTATACTTTTGTACATATACGAAAGCTCAAGCGAATATTCAGAGGAATGGTATAAAAAGTAGAGAAAAAAAGAGAGAGAGAGTTTTATGTCAGCTAAAAAAGATCGAGAGGGTTGTACAATATACGAATGAAAAACTGTTCTTTCTTTCTCGCGATATTATCATAATACGCTTGCGAAAAAATTTTAATTTCCAAAAGCGTCGCGCTTCGCTTTTAACGCTTTTTGAATGTTATATAGGCGTGTCTACTGAAAGAGAATGAGAGGAGAAAAGAGAGTATGAACGATAAAGTTGGTGCTTTTGGCTCGTTATTTAAGGACTTTTGAGAAGCAAAAACAGAAAAGTTGAACAATGGGTTATATACTTTCTCTTTTGCTCTGGTTGCGGGCTCTTTATTTTAGAGACTGGTTATGTTTTTGGAGAGATAAATATTAAGGGATGCCGCTGATCGGGTAAAAGTTTTTGTTTAAAATTTATTGAGGGGGAGGAGGGGAAACTTAAAGGCGTTAGATAAACCATGTCGTATTTGTTTATTTTTTGAAAAAAAAGAGTTTTTTTGATTTTATAATGTGAGGTGTGTGATTAATATAATTTTAGAGTTTTTGTAGTTATTATGCTAATTATTATTATATCATTGATTATCTTTTTTTATGACAAATCTTTTTAGTAATCATATTATTTTATTAATAAAATATAAAAAAAAAATTATCATCCACCTGAGTTAGACAAAAACGACATTTTTTTGTTTTTTTATTAAGCCTTTTATTACGCTGCTAAACGCATTTCGGTATACAAAGCCTTACGTAATGTCATAGCTGGTAGACGCCGAGAATCGAATCCTCGACCTGAAGATTATGAATTCAACGTTTTTCCAACCAAGCCATACGATGCCTTTATACTTAAAATTTCAAATAAGATACAAACTTTTATTTATTCTTGATATGTACGAATCTCTCACTTTAATTTCTCAATAATTTATTCATTTCTACGTAAACATAATATATGCAGACTCGATCATTTTACATATCATCAAGTATTTCTCTTTATAATTCAATCTTTTTTACAAAAAAATTATATAAAACATTCGATAAACGCTACACTACTTTTAATATAAATAAAAAAAAAAATTTTGCAAGCACGACAGAGTTGAATGCAGTTACTTTACCAGAGCAAATACTTTCCGTGTAAAGCACAAGGGTAAACTTCATGGAAGAGCAAAAGACCTACGCTTACATAAACTCTCGCTTCCATCGCATTTTTCAATCGTACCCCTTCTTACAGGAGGTATTGCCTTTCGCATACCTTTTTTTTTTTTAGTATCGTTAATCGAAAGCTCTCTTTTCAATCTCTTCTCTCTTTCTTTTTCTCCTGAACGTTCCCTTTATTTTTTTTTTATTTTTGTATATAACTCTATCGTACGTATAAACATACATATACAAGAGAACCTCGCTAAATTTACTCCCATTTTCCATCGACTAACATCGTTACTCCACATCGTCGTCATCGACATATACCTTCCAGCGTTCCCTACACGTCATAGTAAAAAATTTCGCGAGAGTCCCTTAATATAACGCTTTCCAAGAAAAAATAAAGTCTTACACACACACATACACATCAGCATCACTACTACAACCATCATCCCATGATATGCGCAACCTCTTCACAAGCAAGCCCTTCTATCGTCTCGCATTAACTCCTCTACGGTACTCCTTCTTCTTCTCCCTCTCTCGTTTTTCTCTCTCTCCCCATCAAGGCAGAATGTTTTTCAGAGACGAGAATTTCTGGAATTTCACGTCTCCCTCCTCCCCCCTTTTTTTGTATGCGCTACCTTTTCCTCTTCAGCTTTCGTATACGGAGACTGGAAATTTTTCACTCTTTCTCTCTTTCTCTCTCGAGGGAACGTGTATAGTAGTATGAGGAACATATATACCCTTACTCTTTTCCATTCTTTAAAAAACGGTCTGGTAATTGCTCTCGCTTGTGTTGTTTCGACGCCTGAGCTTTCTTTTTCTCTCTGTGCTTTAGCTTCTTTTTTTTTTTTATTTTTTACCGGATGCAAAAAAAGCCGACGTGAGCTTGCGCGTTTAGGAGACTTGTATATAAGAGCTTGCGGAAGAAATGGGAGTTACGAGAGAGGAAGAGCGTACCTTTTTTTTTCTTCAAAATTCTAGGTGTAGGATCTTGACTTTACTTGATTCATAGAAATGAGTGAATTTTTAAAAAAATCAAGTTGTCTATTTTTTTTTTTATTTTATATTTGCAAGTAGAGAATGTACTTTTGGAATAATTTTGTCATTTTTTTTTCATTCAAATATTTTTATTTTTTGTTTTAGTTAACACGATATTCAGTTCTGCTAACACCGATTTTCAAATTTATCTATAGTTCTTTGTAATTTTAATTAATTAATTAACTTCCAAGCTGCTTTTCTCAGTTTTCAAGCAACGCTTTAACTTTATACCATGGAAATGCAATTTAAAATAAACGGTAAATTTTAAATATCGACCCTTCCTAGAACCAGAGTAAAACAAAAAGATAAAAAGCAAGGTATTAAAAAAAAAAAGTGGAAGGAGAAAAGGTTGACACCAGCTGATAGAAATTTTAATCCACAGTGCACAAACCCTCTCCCTTCCCTCCCCCCTTTTAAAAAACTTATCCTCGGCCATTCTCAAAGTGCCGTTTCGCATTTTTTTCATCTCCCATCTCACTTTTTCTCTTGTCTACAAAGCCCCTCTCTCTCTCTCTTTTTCACCCTTACACAATTTTCCATCCGCTATCCAACGCGTTAGAGAAGCCAAGGTGTCAAGCGCAGCAGGCAATTAGTAGAGACGCGTAGGCGGGTATATATAGTATATACCGTTGAAAATTCACTCTCTTTCTCTCTTTCGACCCCTTTTTGGCACGATGCTAAGGCTAACGCTTTATTGTGCGCATACGACAAGCCCCTGGTTAGAAGTTTACGACATTTTCTTTCTCTTTCTTTTTTTCTCTCTCTTTTTTCCTTGATATTATGCTTGAAAAGTGGGAAAACGACGAGAAGGAGATCCTGTTCGGATTATTAAGCGGAGAGGCGTCAGATTTTTATGCTTTTTCTTTTTTTTTTCTTTTTCTTGCCTCTTTGAAGATGACACGCGGTGTTATACGGTTGCTGTGAGAAAGTTTTTTTTTTATTATCGATTAATTCAGGTTGGTAAGAGATTTTTTTGTAGTTGTTTTTAATTTATTTTTGTGTTTTACTTTTTATTTGATGGAAAATTAATGAAAAAATGTGTAAATTATAATTGAATATTTGCTGTATTGGGTGATTGAAGATGTTAAAAAAAGAAAAACAAACTTATAATTGGATAAAACTGAAATGTTTATTATTCATATTTTTCTTACTAGTGTTAATTGTAATATATACAAGTGGCAGTAATTTTAATTATGGAATGACTTAATTTTAAGATATAAAAAATTATTTTAATAAATTGTAAATAACATAATTTTATTTTTGAATCTTTCAACTGACACTGACTTCTCAATAGTTATCTTTACTAAAAAATAATTAATTTTTTAGATCAATAAAATATTATTTCTCTTATTACGATATTATTAAAGGCAATATTAAAGGAACATAAAAAAGATTTTATTTCAGCAAAAAAGATTCGCATCAATAGTTGATTTATTTATATAATAAAACTTTCCTTGAGCATATTTTATGTAAGCTTCTATAAAATTTCAAATAACTTCAAGTATATACTGAAGATAAATTATACGATATTGAAGTATAATCTAGTACCAGACAACGTTAAAAAATAAAGAATTTAATACTGATGGAAAATCATCAAAGTAAAAAATCGTTCATAGTGTAAAATTAAGAAATTTTTTTTTTTTTTTTAAATAAACATTGACCACGAAAAAAAATAATTAATATTTCTTTTAGTATCTTATTTTTGTTTATTTTTAATTATAATTTGAACCTTAGAGAGTCGATCTACGGCTCTGCTCTCTCTTTCTCTCTTAAATAAGTGAAAGCGTAAATTGAACCCTTACCACGGACAGCCTTCATTCTTTCATCCACTTAAAAAGCTCTTCGTATAACGACTTCTAGGTACTCGACAATTTTTTTTTTTATTTTATTTTAGTTTTTCCTTTGATCAAAGCACTCTCCTGTTAGTTAAATGACGCACTTTTCATTTAAATAATATTCAAGAATATTCGAAGCTTTGAATTTTCCTTTTTTTTTCTTTTCAATAATTGAAATATTTTATTCTTTTGATCGTTTATGTTTGATTGATTATTAAAAAAATGTAGACGGAATCGTTGTTATTTTAAATAACGATGATACTTAATTTAAAGCGTTGGTCTTAGGCTCGCGTACATAAAGATGTTACAAATAAAATTTTGCTGCTTTATTACAAATGAAATTAAACTTAAAAATATAAATATTCATCTCCTCATTTTTTTTTTTTTGCTTTTTACAATGTTATTACAAGCTATATTTACGCAAATCTTTCGTAAATTTCATATGCAATGTACTCTCGATAATAACATTTTTTTGTTAAATAAAAATTTATCAAGAATACATTGCAAATGAATTTTTTAAGGGACAGATATTTATTTTATTTTATTTTTTTTCACAATACAATAAATAACAATAACTTCCAAATTTACCGATTTATCGTTCGTACTAATAAATATTTTTACAAATTAATTTATATTTACAAAAATTATGTATAATATACTTTTTTTTATATATATATTCTTAAAAACTCGTCTCTCCTCATTTTTTTTGTTAATGCAATAATATAGATTATTCGATTTAACGATGGACAGCAAATATGATTTTTATTCTTTTATTTTAACCTCACGTTTCGTGCATTCATTTAAGTTATAATTGATAATTGCATTTATGTTATATATAAATTGTTTTCTTTTTTTTTTTTGTTAATCTTTCCATCTTTTCATTACACGTATCCTGATCCCTTAAAACAATCGCTGCATTCTTTCTTTCTTTTTTTTATATTTTTTTTTATAAGACCACGAATATACGTTAACTATTATCGTATATGCATGTGTGTGTACATACTTTCATGCGCCTTTGAAGGCACCCGCTTTTCAGAGGTTGAGTGGCGCCCTCTCTACAAACCTAAGCTATATAACTGCGATATTATTTCGAAATTACGCTTTCTGTGTTTTATTTGAAATTATATCCGATAAATCAAACCCTCATCGCTTAGAGATCGCCCGCGAAATTTCCAAACGCCCGCGTGATCCATCATATGCCGCATGACTTGTTAGCTCGTTATATCTTTCAACAGCCAGTTAAACTCGACGAGTATTTCACACTTATAGCTTATACACACCCAACTCTCAACTGTACAAATCGTCATTTAACTTTACACCGTCGAATTTTACAATCTCATATAGTGTGGATCGACCTTGACATATGATCGAGCTTGCAAGCTCAAAACGCTTAAGAACAGAATATCGGGAGCGCCTCATTACAGTATGAATTTTTTTTTTTGGCTCTTACGAGGCGAGAGGAGAAATCAGTGTGGCAGGTCACGTTGTGAGAAATGCAATTGCGACGATGAGCAGAATTACATCAGATACGCAGTTGTTGGAGTTGCTGCGCAAATCACCGGCACTGAATCGTTGATTATTGGCATGAGCCACGTGGACTCGTTTCTGTGCCTCGTAACGTCTTGAACCAACATAAGCGAAGCAATGAATCGATAACGAATTATCGTTTCCTTGAATGTGTCGCGATGTTAGCTCCAAACGTAAACCGAGACTGTTTGGTGTACCTTGATGTAGAATTGGTTTGTGTGGTGGATGCTCAATTATAAATTTTGATGGTACCTGTAATTAAAAAAGTAAAAATAAGTTTTTTTTTTATTATTTTATATTTTTAAATATGAATATCGTTAGTTTGAAATTATGTCAGTTATTGATTGTATAATTTATTCAATTGAATATTTTCAATATTAAATAGAGAAATATAGTTCTATTAATATGATCTTACGTATATTTTTTTCAAGCTATGACGTGTTAAGTAGAGCATCTCGATAAAAAAAAAAAAAAAAGAAAAAAATAAGAAAAATGCCAGTAAAGTATATGCAAGCTTTCTCGCAAGAAAGCTTGCAAAAGAATCCTTACCAACCATACCATTTCCCTACATACAGTAAGATTAAAGAGACCTCATTCATAAATATATTTGTCGCCTGGGTAATCGTCCACGAAAGATTCTCCTTTTTCTCTTTCTCACAAACCCTCCCGTCCGTGTCAGGAAAAATCGCAGTTCGTTATGAGGTTAGGCGTTCTATCTTACACACACATACACCCTCTCTGCTCTATTTTTCTTCTTTTTTTCTCTCTCCCTTAGCTTATCGCGCGCATGAAAAATGACACGTAGAAACGAGTAATTTCAGCCTAGTGTCTCGACGACGAATGTGCGTGTATATTCCCTCTTTCGTACATGGAGCTTGAAAGATTGCTTGGTGTGTGTGTGTGCTTTTTTACATCTTACCGTCGCTTGTATTTAAATTTTGCTTGGCGGATAAAAAACGGAGCTTTTTTGTATTCTGTGCTTGAACGAACGCACGTACATTTTACGTATATATCCGCGGATAAGGTACGTGCTTACGATCGATCGTATACCTTATATTTTCGAAGCTTGTAAAAGTCTCTGGCTTGTATGTGTTACTTTTTTGTTTTCCAAGGATTTTCGCAAGTTTAAAAGCTTCATTTTTCTTTTAAAGTTACATAGGGAATATAGACAGTTTAAGAAAGTGTTTTATGGTTTGTCTTGAACGAATTGTCGTGGATGATTTTATCTTTTTTTTTTTGAGAGATAAAAATTTGGAATTTTATCTAGGGGTTGTACTAAAAAAAATCTGGTGGTATGTATGAGCACAATTTGAGCTTTACAAAGTCAACAGAGTAACTTTGGAAAACCAGCATTTACTGTGTAACGGATACAGGCTACCCGCAGATTGTGTCACTAAATTTCTTCTTTTTTATTTTTTTTTTCGTAAATGTTGACAAAGCAGTGGGTTTTGCGATTCAACAAACTTTTTTATATTTTTTTTTTTCAGCGTGGTTTACAAAGAAAAATAAACGACAGAATCGTTGATCGTATAATATCCGGATAGTCTGTTATATAAGCAACTCGATTTACAGAAAATCAGACAGTTGAAATGGATTAATAGTTAAAAGGAAAAGCATTGATATTTTCAAACCACTGTAAATATATACATATATTTTCTTTTTTTATTTATTCTGATCCCGTGATTCTCTTCGCTCCTGATCTTTTTCCACTTTTCCAGGTTTAAATTAGAAAAGTTGAGCTTTTTTTCCATTTATGTATATATATAAAACTATGTACCTTTTCTTTTTCTCTTACTTTTGTGCATGTGTTATTAGTTCTCTACTCCGAAAAATGTCATTGTTTTTCCATCCAAGAAAACTTGCTGCTGCTTACTATTACCTCGAAAAAGCAAAAGTTCTGATACGAAATTCTTGTTTCTCTCCAAGACGTGAATCCGATTATATATATACACACACACATATCTACATAGAAAATTCAAAAGTCGCAGCTGGAAAACTCCATGGCGTTTAAGCAATACATAGTACCTATATATATATTTCAACTACTATCACGACAATTTCTCGTCTAAAGTCTCAAACTCGTGACCCCAGATATACTTTGTTTTGCTTAAAAAAAGAAAAAAAAAACTTTTTGACTGCATTTGAAAAGTCGCTTGATTAGCCGATCGTGACAACCGAGAGCTTCTCTTATACTTCTAAAACTTTTTCATCCTTGCTTGCTTATATATAATATATATAAAAAAAAGTGATACGAGTAATGGCAAAGAATAATGAAAAGTTGAGGTAAAAAACTAAAAGAAGAAGAAGAAGACCTCAAGGCTTTTTTTTTGTTGTTCCACCGTTACAAGTATAAAAAGAAGTAAGAAGGGATGTAAAAAGTGTGGAAGGTTCAGGATATGAAAAGAAGACGGTACGTTGAGTTACTAGTAAGAAAGGAAGGAAAGGAAAGGAAAAAGGGAAGGAATAACGGACGAAGACAGGTAGCGCCCGGGGACGTCGACGGTATAAGACGTATCCGGAAGTTTACCGTTCCTAAGGGAAATGCTGAGATACAAGCTGCGAGTGAGTATCCGATGTATATATGTGTATATATACATATATATGTATCGATTGCAGTTTTCGATATGTGTATATATATATATGGAAGGTGTATATAGTTGTACTAGAAGATAGACCATTTTTCAAGAGTCTATGTCTTTTTTTTATACCCATAAATATTGTTTAAATTCTTTTGATTTTGATGTGTCAATTATTTTGTTTTTTTTTTTGTTGATAAAAATTTGGGAATATTTATTTTGTTTATTTATTTGTTTTTTTTTTAATTCAAAGATATTGTGATATCTTATTTCATTTACGATTTTATTTCGTTAAATAAAAACAATATTTAACGTTGATTTTAAAACAGTAATTTGATTCTTATAGTTTCATGATTAAAAAAAAAAAAGAAAATAAATAAATAAAAAAATAAAGCTCCGATTTCGGTCAATTAAATTAATAAGCCGCAATGAAATTTTATTTCCCGCAAAATCGTTTATTCGCCCCAGCTTAATATCGTAAGCTTTCTCTCTCTCTCTCTTTCTCTCCCGGGTAGTGCTTTTGCATCGCAATAAAAATCGATACATATAAAAAAGCTCCCCCCTTCCCTCTTCCATCCAGTAAGCGCAAGTACAGTACAAAAACAAATAATTCCCGTCTGAGCAAATTTTACGAGGCTCGTAAATTTAATATAATGTGCTCGAGTTTAAAGAAAAAATCCCTTACATTCTAAAACCACCTCCACTCCCTTTCATTCTATATTTATACAATCCATATTGGCATATCTGATTCTCTATATTGTTATAACCAACGTATGGAACCAAAGATATCTCAAACACGCATTGCATTGAAAATTTAAAAAAAAACGAACAAAAACAGTTAATGAAAAAAAAAAAAACAAAAAAAGAAAAGAGACAAAGGCAATCTATCTA
>JAPYZE010005025.1:0-14164 GCA_030522805.1 Leptomastidea abnormis | reverse complement strand
CACACACACACAGGATGGATGTGGATAGAGCGAGGAGTAGGAGCAGCAGAGCGAGATGGAGAAATTCAAGCAATCCCTTCCCATACAGATATGTATATATTATCATCCTCGATCCTGCTACTGTTTCCATTCCCAATCAATCCACGCAGCTTTGGAGCTACTACAATTTCCCCTACTCCGGCTGATCCAGCTTTAATTTATCGATGAGCGGCCAATTATGACGGACGTCCGAAGGTATAGAGGCCCACGGTGCGTTTGGGTTAATTTTGCTCGACGCGCGTGAGAAGAAAGGATAGCAGTCGGAGAGATAGAGTTAAAGCAAGTTGGCTTTATAGCCCTTCGACCGTAGACAAGTCTTCAGAGCTAAAGCAGCAGCAGTAGCAACCGTGATTTACGAGCGACAGGGCAAACGAGAGTGCTGACACTTTTGTCCTCTCTCAAAGAGAGAAAGAGAAAGAGAGAGGGAGTGAGAGAGTTAGTGAGTACTACTGTCCGTTTAAAGTGCTGCTTCACCCCCCTAAATATATCCAACCTTCTCCTCTTCCTTTCTCATTGTGCGACACTTCGGACGCTATGTGAAATTAATGCTTCATCCCAAAGGCTTCAGGGCTAATTCGTCGAATTCATTAACACGACTAAAACCCTCCCACTTGATCCAATACTCGACATCTCTCTCTCTTTTCCTCTGCCTTCACACTGTAGTGTCACATACTAATATTACAAAGAGCTTTATCAAGTTTATATGAATCCACTTGGTGCTTTGTGTCTGGTATACATATATATCTGTTTCTATCTCCTGGATTTTATTAAATCTCGTGAGCTTGAACAGTTGATGACCAATGTTGTAATAACCTTCAAATTTACTACTGATTTTGATTTTACGAGAGAAAGTTTAAAAAAAAAAAGAAAGAAAGGATAAAATAAATATTTTTTATAAAGCGTCGTATGGGACGTGCTGATTGTAGGGTATTGTCGTCTAAAATCCTCGCGAAACTCGAAAGAGAAAGAGTGAGAGAGATCTTGACAAATGTCCGTTTTTCTTTCACTCTTTCTCTCTCAAGCTAATGTTATTGAAAGGTATATATAAGGTAAGAAAAAGTCAATATCACGTACAGCACGCACGCGAGAGAGAGAGAGAGAGAGAGAGAGAGAGAGAGAGCATGCAAGAGAAGGCGTTTTTCCAAGCGCAAGACAGCGCGACGCCGCCATAAATAACTTTCGCGATTTATATATCCGCTTTCTACTCGCACGTGTGCGCCTTGTGTGTGTGTGTATGTGTGTATGTGATAGATCGACCAGCCACCTTCATTTTCTCTGATGGATATCCTCGTCGTGTATGAATCGTCGCGGGTTTGCTGCTCTGGAAGTCCGCGAGTTTCTTTTTGAAGCTCTGTGATGTGACGTTTCTTGTATAGTGAAACGGATGAGCGACTCTTTGTTTTAGACTGGTTAAAAAAATTATGGTGTATGTGACACGTTTGAAGGACTTTGAAAGAACATTTGGATGCTTGGATGGATTTAACAATAGACTGTTGTGTAAAAGAAGATCGAAGCTTTTAATATAAGTGATAAATGGTCGTTTTGAATAGAAGATGGACATTACTGTGTCGTGTTGTATAACTTGGTTCTATATTGAGTTTTGATGAGCCGAAGAAGCGAAGATGATTTTGCGATATTATTCAACTTTTTTTTCAGTAATTTCAAGCAGTATTGATGCTGACAATATTGAAATCCTCTATCAATTTTTAGGGTATCAGATTTATCAAGCGTTATTTTTGTTTTTCATTATAAAATACTTTGTATTTATTATATTTTTTCATTGTGATGTTTTTGAAAGTTACAATTTCGTGCGATGCATGTTACTTTTTACTAAAAAAGCCAAAAAGAACAAGAAAAAAAGAGAAATCCTGGAAAAAAAATTCCTTCTGGCAATTTCAAAGATCCAGGAATATCGTGATTACTCAAGTAAGAATTTCAGCCAAAGGCATTCCTAGCTTCCCTCGACATGTACATATCGCTTGGATTTTTTTTTTATCTTAGAACTCGGCAAAGCCGCATCTCGGTATTAGAGTTACAGAGAAAAAAAAAATAAAAGAAAGGTAGGTGATGTAATACAAGGCGGAAAAAAGCAAGCCGACTACATGAAGAAAGAGAGAGAGAGAGAGATGAAGGAGTGGTAAAGAATGCAGTGCAACCCTAGCACGCGTACGAGGTTGCGACGACACCACCACTACCGATACCACAGCAGTAGCAGAAAGACTCGGCCAAATGAAGAAACTCGCGTATACTTTCATCTCTTGGAACGCGGATCCCGCCCTTTGTGCGTCTCCTTATTTTTTTTTTTTACATTTTCTTTTCTACATTCCCAACGACGTCGACAACGACTAGTAGTAGTAGTAGTACGACGGTGTGGCAACAGCAAGAGACAACCCCTTTTCAGTTCGTCTCTCATCCTCATCTCATCTCACGACTACCCCAGTCGTCGTAGTCGTATATTTTACTTCTTCGCGTCGAGGCTCGAAGTGAAACGCGCAGCATCTTTGCGAATCCTCTTTTCCCAACGCTTTTCCTCTTCCCACACCTCCTCGCTTTCCCTCTCTTCCTCTCGTCGCCGAGTTCTTCGGATTCCACAGCAGAGGTAATCTCTGGACTCGCGGATAGAAATGGCCGCGAAATAGCATATAGTCGTAGTCATCGTTGCGGTCGTGTATGCACGGATGAGCGGATTTCAGGAGACGAGTACGCAAAGGAAAAGAGGCGATGGAAGAGGAGTGGCTGAGGGAAAAGAGAGACTCCTTTGAGACGCTATGCCTTTGCATGGAATACGAATGGTCTTCGATTTTGCTGCTCGCTCGCTCGCTCGCTTGCTATACACTCGAGAAAGAGAGAAATCTCTCAAGTCGTTTTGCCGGGCTAGATGCAAGCTCGTGTCTCGCACCATCCGGTAATACGCTTACTTATGCTCTTCAGCTTTCTACCTCAGCCGCATCAGCTTTTCTACTACTTCTCCAAAAACTCCTTTTTACCTCCTTTTGCCTCTTCTTCCTTTCTTTGCGCGTCTTTCAATCTCAATTCTCAGCAATTATTCGACCGTCTAGAGACTATTCTATGGGCTATTTTATGTAAAATATATAGGTATATGCTTTAGCCACTGTCAAGCTGAACGAGTGAGCTTGCGAGCTTGCAACGGCAATGTCATCCAGCAGCTCTCGTTTTTAACAACCTGTGGGAATAGCGAGGAGGAGTTTTGGTAGGACATACGATATACATATATACACACAAGCTTGGGATATTTGCCTGTTCCCCTTGGCAAACTTTGCACGCGTGACTCGATAGATGTGTTCTGTAGGGACACAAGACTCCGGGAAAAGTTTTATTTTCTAAACGGATGTACTCGGGGAAAGTTTAAGGGAAAAAAGACACGTGGGTAAAGCTCTAGATGGAAAAGCTCAAGTTTTTCTCAGCTATGGATTGTAAAAAAAAATTTCATTTGATATAAAATTCTGGCTGGTTTATGTATGTCGCAATTGCAAACTTTTTCAACTATTACATGCATGGAGTTTTTTAATCGATCGTTAAAACGACAAAGCGTAGCATAAACGATTCAAGAATCGTATATATGAACGAATCTATTCTCAGCCGATAAGTATACTAGAAAAATAACTGCCGGAAACTTAAGCTTGCGGTGCATAAAAGCAACCTTTTCGCTTTAGGATGACATTGGAAATTGATATCGTACTCGGTTCAGCCAACATAATAGAGTAGCCAAGGAACTTTGACGAGTGAGCTTGGGCGATTGTCTCGTCTGGGTGGGTTTGCGTCATTGTCGGAAAATAATTGCCGGCAGAACTTGGAAAAGGGATGGGGAAATAGATTCAGTGGTCAAGTTCGCATTGCTGGGTGTATGTGTATGGCCACGCGTATACATTTGACTCCCTCGAGGACCGAAGTTGTAATTGCGTGGTGCGCTCTCATCTGAATATCGCTTACGAGTGGTACGTAATGGAGACGCGAACAATAGAGATATAAGGGAGCCAAGAGAATATGAGTTTGAAAGATGTGTCGAGTGATGTAATTATGAGTGCTTTTTTGTCTTTGAAATTGGATTGGTATATAATATTTCTTTCTTTTTTTTTTTAATCTCAATGAAATTTTTCAACGGTAGGTTCTACCAATGGCTTATAGTACACTAATACACTAGTACACTAAAGGATTTTATTGTCAGCCTGTGATATTTTTTAAAGTGCAGTTTTGATATTTATATTTATAATGATAAAATTAATCGTTTTATAAATGATAAAAAATATTTAAATAATCTTTTAATTGTATTATTTATTGTACATTTAATCCAATTATAATAAAAAAAAAAAAATTCAAAAAGCTTTTCTGCAAATACATTTCATTTCATGAAAAGGTACCACAAAATAAAGTCTTTCATTAATAAAAGGTCTGTATGTATGTATGTATGGATGTGTGTGCTCCAAAACTACGAAGCAGTACTTTAAGCGCACGCAATTACGGGCGCACAAAGTTAATAACTAACGTAATATTAACCTTAATGCCGTATGCTTCTCTCTCTCTCTCTCTCTCTCTCTCTCTCTCTCTCTCTCTCTCTCTCGTTTTTCTCGACCTTACGTATATCCACGTTACCTTCACAATAGCTAGATTTTATTTAAAAACCAAAGCGGCCTCTATTGCACTTGTAAAAACAACAATGGTCTTCCTAATGAATTCCCTTATTTTTTCTTACGTGTACATACAAGTCACGAGAAAGAGAGAAAGAAGGAGTACGGAAAGTGTAGAAGGCCAAAAAACAGCGTCTGTAAATAAGTCCGAGCAGGGGCTTAATATCCTCCGCGCTCTTTCTAAGAAGGTCATCATGAGGGTTTTAGCCAGCAGCCCGTGTGTGCGCGCGCGTGGAAAGCGACTTACAGCTCTTTATCTCTTCCTCTCTTTCTTTCTCTCTCTTTTTCTCTGCCCATGCCTGCGAAAATAAAAAAAAAGGATATGATGCCGAGCCTCAGACCATCCACACATCTTCTTTCCTATTAAAAACTAGAAAATGACAAAGGAATTGTAATTTAAAACTGCAAAGGCTAATAAAAATGTCAGCTTTTGCGTGTGTACGCAGGGTGGAGAGAGAAAACTGACAGACAGTCTCTATCTCCCTTCGAAAGCCACGCGCGAGAAAGTTTTTGAAACGTTTGAACAAACGACAACGACGACGATGACTACTATTATTAGTAGTACTACGACCGTTCTATTATTATTAAAGACCTCGTTATACCCTTCTTTTTCTTTCTCTTTATTTTTTTTTTTTAAAAGATACCTTCTTTGGTGCAACATTCAGAGACAGGGCTGTGTACCATAAAAATAACGCGACCTTATTTTTACAAATTATTAAAAACGCTCGAGTTAACGCTGTCTATACAGGCCACTACAACTACTGCTTCAGTGACTTTAATAACCTCCTACTCTTCATCTTAATTTTACTTGGACGAGTAAGTAAAAAAAAAGAAGAAAAACATTGCATCAGGCCATAGTAAAAACCCCAGTTGTAATATGCGAGATAACCCGATGCGAAGAAACAGCAACACTACCAACGTAGTTTTCAAGCTTCCGACGAAGGGAGCAAATAACAGCCACACCCGATGCACGCTCGACCCGCTTTTCTCTCTAAGACCTCTGACCTCTATAATTTGCTCCGCGGCTGCCATGATGAAACAAGAGTACATCTCTATCTTTCTACATGTTTTTCTCTCTTTTTTTTTGTTGACCCTCGATCTTTACTTTTTGTAAGAAATACTGTCTAAAAAATATTTCGTTTTCCAGAAACTTGTGTCAATTAGCGCAAGCTGTAATGGTTAATTGCGTAAGGATACATACGGCATAATTATGGTTAGCTTGCATTGATATGAGACACAGTTGCTAATAATTTTGTTTTTTTAACACGCTGATATTTATATATTTTTTTATATATGTTCTTTTTGTGATGAGACTCGTGTCGATGTAATTTTGGTAAGACATGCACGTGTAGGGGCGTTAACGAGTCATTTGTTACTCTTATGAGAAAGATGTTACAGATGAAAAAAAAACAATTTTAGTTAAATGGAGAGAATGGGAATAAGTAGTAGTAGGGCTTTTTCTTTCTTTCTTTGTTTTTTTTTGTTGTTATTGCTGGCATATCAGACAAAGATTTTTTGACGCTGGTGTGAGAGCCGTGGCAATTTGACTGTCGGAGAGCCAAAATCGTGATATGGCCAAGAGTTACGGTAACGAGCCGTTTAAAGTAATTGCTGGCTGACTGAGGCTAGCCACGAACTTTTTTTTTTCTTTATTTTCTTATCATCGCGGAATCTCTTGAGTGCGCATGATAGAGGAGAGAGAGAGAGAAAAAAAAATCAATGAAAAAAAGGTTTTAGCTATGGGTGAGAGAGGGGGGAGAGAGAGGAAAGGGTACGGAGCATAAAATGTTATAAAACGGCGCGATCAGATATGTTTGACAAAGAACAAAATGAATATACAGACATACACTTACATTTATACAAGGACACACCCACGTACATATATATTCTACGTACTATAATTTCAAAGGAGTCATCATCGTTAATAGCCATATGTGCAAAATTATACAGTTGACGAGAGTAAATTGGTTTTTTTTCTTCTTCTCTTCATCCACTTAAAAAAAAAAAACCTCATTTATCATCAGCTGAGGTGCGACGTTGGAACTTAACTCTCATAAGTAATTTTTAGCGAAATTAAAAAGAGTGAGAAAGAGAGAGAAAGAGAGACCTAATGATTAATTGAACACGCTGAATTTTATTAATGCACACACATATGTTACTGTACATAGTACACAGAAGCTTACGAAATTATTCATATTAAATAAATTGACGTGTCTTTTGTAATGATTATATATATATATATATATATATATATATATATATATATGCACATGACATAATTATGAATTTTCGATAAAACAAAGAAAGACAAACTAAATATTGGGAGGAAAATTTAATCAAATTATATATTTCAAAATTATATTATTCTGTTTCAACGGTTTATTACAACGGCCAATCAGGCAAATATTATTCATATAATATATATAGCTTGATATTAAAATAAAATCACTTTTATAAGATAAAATAATAATATTATTCAATTGATTACAATGAAGCTCAGTTAAGCAGCTCCCAGTTCGTAATTAGTTAATATTACAGTAGCAGTAGCCACCAACCAACCAACCAACCCCGGTGCAATTTCATACAGTGCCGAATAATTTGCCAGTAATTAGAAAGAGAGGGAGAAAGAGAGAAAGCAATTATTTCATTAAAAGGGAAAATCCAGATCGTCTCATTGTATAAAAGCGAGCCAATTCATTTGCTCTCCCATCTTCTCGTAATTTTTTTTTTTATTTTCTTTCCCAGTTCTTTTTCTCCATCCCCCTTTATGTACATCTTGTTCACCCTATCTACACACCGTGGACCAAGCTCACTTTCTGTCGCTCATTCGACAACCATTTATTTTCTCTCACTATATAGCGCAAACGCTCGTTGATCGGCCATTATTTAGCGGTCACAAAGACGGCTTACGCCCTACGAACAGTTGGTGGCAGACAACGAGACCAAAAAAAAAAGAGTGACCATAGGGGGATGCTGGGGAGGGTAATTTTGCGCGCGAGTGGTGGTAAGTGTCTCTTTCTCTCTTTGGAATCTGCTGAAACTGTTAACCGCAGTTCTCTCACTCGTATTGGTAGTGGTGGTGATGGTGATGGTAACCAGCAGTGAGTCGAACGGAAAAACGCTCGATTTCCCTTCTTCGGTTTTGATGTGCGCGCGAGTCCGTGTATAAGCCTACCATAGACATTGCACAATATGATCTGGCCACTTTCCATTGGTATGAGTTTGTTTACTACCCTTCCTGTGCCTGCAATTATAACTCAACTTAGGCTTTCGAACTTTTACCTACAAATTAATCATCCCCTCTAGGATAAAATGAAAATAAAGAGAAAAGGCACTTTTTTCTACCTCTTTTATTTTTAACTCTATTTTTTCTCGCTTTGTTTGACATTGCCACACACTCACACACAGGATATGACTGTACTCATCGTTTAAGCAAGCCTTTGTACATACGTGAAAACGCGAAAAAAGCTGCTGCTGCTGCTACTGCTGCTTTTTGGACATGACTTTCACCAAATTTTTCATTTCCACTCGCTTCGCATTTGTAGAAAATAAAACGAGGCAAATGCAATAAATATTGTTCCCGTTGGGGCTTTTTTTCTTCTTTTTTGACCCGAATAGAGACGCCATTCATAGGTGCAGTATATATTGGACGTAATTGTGGTTCAACGAGAACATTCGAAGCGCACCTCAGACGTCACACCACACACACGCATACATACATAAAGTATACATATACAAAGAAAACAAAATTTAATTGCGGCACAAATGTGCTCTGTGGCTGTATCAAAAGCGTAAATAAATCAGGCTGCGCGACAACACAAAAGAGAACTTTTTAACACGTACGTTTTTACAGAGTAAGAGAAAGAAAGAGAGTATACTGAAAGCAATTTGTGCCAGGAGCGACAAGTCTTTATCGCTCGAGACACCCTTACCTCCTTTTTTCTTCTCTACCAACCCTGTCAATTAAATAGCCCAGAGTAAACACACAGTTTTCTCTCTCTCTCTTTCATTCTCTTGGAAATCATAATAACTGTATAATTAACGCCTCTCGTTTTTATATGCTTCCATTCGCTGAATATATAAGTACTCTGTGTATTAAGGGAGGAGAAGTGCTAAAAGAACTCGCGGCTATCCAAACGCCCCTCTCTTTCTCTTCCTCTTTCTCTCGTATTTTTTTTTTTTTTTTTATTATTAATTCATTTTTAACACGTACTCTTACTACATACGGACCTTAGTGACACGCGTACGTATATGTATGTGTATTTATACGCGCGACCACAATATTGCACTTACATACAAGCAACAATATTTTGCTTCCTCAAACAAAAAGTGTTACTCGAGTGCAAGTGTATTATCAATTATTCTCACTCAAAAGAATCACGATAATAAGTGAACTAATTAGATGGGCTAAAATATATTATTCACACATACATACACATTCAATTTCTGTTGACCCTTAACTTTTTTTAGCACATCTGGTTATATATGCTATTATGTATAGGCTATACTAAGCAAAATTATATTCGCTGCATATACTTGTAATTATATTAATAAATAAGACGAGGTAGTAGTGCAATTTCTTATTCAATTTTACATCTTGCAAAGGCACAAAAGATAAATTTAAATATATTTCTCAAAAACAAGTTGCGTTTTACTTTTGGTATTGTTTCGGTTGATTCTCTGATGCTTTTGGAGAAGACGGTAGAAATTACTCTTGGAAAGATGACAAGAACAAACATTTGCAAGCTTTCCGATTCTCACGAAAGAGAGAGAGAGAGAGAGAGAGAGAGAGAGAGAGAGAGAGAGAGAGAGAGAGAAATTGAGTGAGTAAGAGAGAAAGAAGAAGTAAACTAACTTTATCCTTACGACTCTAGCTTGATTGCTTTTGTGTCAAATACATCGGAGTTCACGGACTTTCTCTCTCTCTCTCTCTCTCTCTCTCTCTCTCTTTCTCTCTTCGATGTCTTTGAGGACAAAGTTAGTCCCTTCGCTTCCGTAGAAAATCGAATGTGCTAGTATTTTTCTTTTGTCAAGCGAGTGAACGCGCTACCGTTACGTATACCTACTCGCGTATTATCCTTCTTCGTACATATAGAAAAAGAGCTCTTTCGTTTGATTGTTTTACAAACTAACTGACAAGTCCTGCAACTAATTTTCTTTATTTTTCTTTTTATTTTTTTTCATTTTTAACGATGTTTTGTTTTGAGTAAGAGACGTCTTGGAAGAAAAAAAATTGAATTATATTTCTGGAAAAATTCAGGATTTTATCCTTTCTCGGAGTCTTGGATTACGGTTTTAGCTGTTGGTATAGCTCCTGTATCCTACCGCGCGTTTAGCTTTTGAAAGCAGCTATCCACTTTTGTATATATGTGTACGGGTGTATGGGTCAGCAAGTGCCTATATATTCAAGCCAAAAGAGAGAGATACACTCGGCAATCTTTCTGCAGTGGGCGTTTAAGGGATCGTATATAAGAAGCTCGGACAGCTCAGGATATTTACAAGTTTTCTCTTTTACATTTTTAGAACGTTTTCGAAAGTGAAAAAAGAAAAAAATTAAATAATAATTTAAGTTTTTGCGAAAAACATAAAAAAAGTTGGATATTTTATTGAGTTTAAAGTGGATATTTCAATAATTGAAAATTTTATTCGTACGAAAAAGAAAGAAAATTCATTTCTTTATTTTACGTTTTATGTAAATTTATAGAGAAAATATACTAGATGTAAGTCAGTTTTTTTTTTTTTTTTATAGGGACTGACTTATATCTCTAAAACCATGAGTGCTATTTGACTGACAAAAATATAAAACATAATCTGGGATATATATCAAGGAAAAGTCGTTAAAGTTTTATCAACCATAAAAAATTGGAGTTTTGAAACTGTCTGAAATGGACATATCATACTTGTTCTTTTACTAGAAACAAATTACTGAAATTGCTATTATATTAAAAATATAGAATTTAATAAAATTTGAAATTTATTTTTTAATTTCATTTAAATTTTTACGTCAAATAGTTTATAATTTTACGTTTTATAGAAGTTAATTTATTAAAAATCTTTTTCATGTACCTGTAGGATTAATATAAACATTATCAAACATTTACAATTCAAAAATTGACCGTCGAGACAATGACTATTTTGAATTGTTGAATAATAACTTTGACAAGTACATCAGAAACACTTGATCAGTAACTTCGAAACGTATTCTGAATATTACATATTAAATTAAATAAATAAACTTTGTTTATATCCTAAGTCGAATATATCTCAATTTAAAATAAATATAGATAAATCAATATCAGTTTACGATATCAATTATGGACTATGCACTCAGATTTTAAACTGACTTTCAAGAAACTGTCAATAAACTTAAAAAAAAATATCCAATAAATAAAATAGATAGTATGGTATATAAGAAGCCAAATAATTCATCACCTCAGTATTTGACTCGTTCATAAATAAGAAAAAAAAAAGATCGCGTTTTAAAAGCTACCAACCGCAATTTTGAAGCCAATCCCACTATATATAGATACAATTGCACAATGCGCAGCGCAATTTCTCTTGCTATTATATACTGAAGACAAGAAGACGAAGAAGAGAAGCAGGAGATAAAGCAGGATTAAAAAAAAAGAGATGGAAAGATGGGGAGAGGGATTATAAAGCAGACTAGGTTTGTTGTCACCTTGGGCCCCCGCGGAGTTCTAACAATTGAGCTCGCATGGAGGACGAGCAGCAGGAGGAGTAGCAGCTCCTGCAGCATCCTCTACTATCCTACATATATATTAGTTAGCCTGCTCTCAGACATAATATATATTTATAGAGCGAGACCGGTCATTGGCTTCATCGTTGTTGCGGCCGTGAGACGTTTATATATATACCCTTGATCTTTAGATTCGCGTTTGTGTATATATATATACGTGGGTCCAACAGTAGCAGCAGCATCAACGCGGTATTGTGTTGTGCTACTCCGAGGGGGATAAAGAAACGGCCGGAAGCGAAGCTAAGCCTTATAGACGTGTATAGCGCTCTACTCGCGAGTGTATTGTCGGAAGGGCTACTGTTGGTAGTAAGAGAGAGAAAGAGACGCGGATAGCTATAATACCCGCAGGCGCGAGTTCTCTCTCTCTCTCTCTCTCTCTTTCTCTCAAGCGAATGGCTTTCGTCTCCAGTATATATATACCTAGTATACCGCGATGCTGGTGTTTGACGCGACGTTTGTTTTCTTATCTCGTTTGTTCAGTAGAGCGCAAAAGAGAGAGAGAAAGCTTGGTTTGCTTGGCTAAATCGAATTTTATTGGTCCTTGAAATGACTCCCTTTTCTGCCCTTAGCTTTTCACTAGTCTCGATATATTTGTGTGTGTGTACTGTTAGACAGTTGGCCAGGTGTGCTATCAAATGCCTCCCTTGACGCTGCTGCTGCTGCTACTGCGTGTACGACTATGGTCAGCCCGAGAGTGTACTGCAGTTTCAAGTATGCACTTGGACACGTCTATGCTATACACGCGTCGTTGATGTTGAGCTTTTTCGAGAGTTTAATTTAAAAAAGAATTAGGGTGCATACAGAGTAAGAGAAATAGAGAAAGAAAGGGGTAATTGTGATATTGAAAACTTGCTGCTTTGAGATTCGTTTGGCTCTCGAGACTTGATTGTTAACACTTTTTTTTTTAATTGAATTTCTAATTAGTTGTTCTTTGAGTGTAAAACAATTATTTATATTTTGAATACGCTCTAATTGATTTTATTACTATTTTACTAAAAGTTATTGCAGTTGATTGAATTTTTTAAAAATATAGCAAGTGTTTTAAATTCAATTATTTGAAATTCATAAATAAATTGCTAAGATAGAGATTTAATGATATTTCTATATATAAAAATATAAATTTGCAGAAGAGACTGTTTTAAAACATTTATCAAAGGGCATTGCTTTCCTTCCAATTACGATATCCGGTGACTGAAAATATCAAATAGAATTAAAACTGAATCTAATATCGTAACTTACGGATATATTCAACATTGAAATTTATATATTTTAAGATTCTTTAATAATCAAACAAACGATAATTTAATTTTTTGTCATATCAAAATTATTTAAACAAAGTTATTATCGTTAAAAATTCTGCTAACGATAAGTATACATTAAAACAAATGCAAACTGCTTACTTTTTTTTTCAATTTCACATTAATCAAGTTTTTTAATCAAACTATGATAGAACCATCATTACAACTAAGTGCATTTGAACAACTAATAAACCGGAAATTAATTGCTCTCTATATTGGCAATCAAATTACATCAGGCAATAGAAGTGAACGAATAAATTACGTTATTTGCTACTAATTTTATTTTTAATTCAACGAATATTCCAGATGCTTACAGAACATCTCTCAACATTTCTAGAACTTAAGTCCTGGGGTATAATTTTATTATAGCCGAATCAAAATTTCACGACAAGCCTCTCTCGTCTATTGAGCGTAATAAATGCGCTTAGCGAGAGTGAGAGAAGAGAGAGAAAGCATCCTGCGTTTCTGCATGCGGGTATCTGACTCTAAAGCGTGAACGCGTATACGTACGATGAGAGACACCATCACGCGTGACACAAAGGATGTGTATCCCCGTATCCCTATACCCACTCTTTCTCTCTCTCACCCCACCCCTTTCCCTCTTATGACGCTCAGTCACCATCACCATCACCATCAGCATCATCATCATCATCATCAAGCTTTGACTAGATCCGAAAGCAGCTGCCGACTGTTTACCGGATTATATTATATATCCAAGCAGTAGCTCCCCAAAACCGTAAATAATTTTCCTCGAATCACGTGTGCGCGTCAACCCTATTCTTTAGTTTCCCTTCCCTTTCCCCCCTGCCCAAGTGCACCGCCTGACTTTGCGTCATTAATTATTAGTTTGAGTATAATCTAACGTATAAACACATACACACACAGCAAGGCCTGCATGGCTACTGTCATTATATTATGCGTGATTTATTCCTGTTGTGATGTGCATCATGACAATAGGTTATACTTTACTTATTTCTTTCATGCAATAGCACATTTTTTGAATTATATAATCTTTTTACGATATTTATAATTTTTTATAATATACAATTTATTCTATTTGATAAATATACCCCCATAGCTCATTTTATATTAATTCTTGTTTTAAGACAGTGCCATACCACCATAATATCTTGCCTAAAAGTATCATTATTTAAACACGTGACTAGGATGCTATAGTTAAATCGGTGGAGAGAAAAAAAACGGTACCTATACCTGTCTATCCTGCACGTGCCATGAAATTTTTTTATATTCACGATGAAAATGAATTGTTAGTTCAGCCTCGATTCATGATTCACGTTTTCTTATATATAGGTATTTTTGTATGTAAAGACCATAGGAATAATCCTCGTACACGCGATGATATATGAATTACGCGTGGTTGCTACTAAAATTTTTGCTTTATCCCTTCAAAGAGGGAAAAAAAA
>JAPYZE010005024.1:0-10048 GCA_030522805.1 Leptomastidea abnormis | reverse complement strand
GGGAATTCGATGAAATCGTTTTGAAATCGATGAAATCGATGTGAAATCGGTGAAATCGTTTTGAAATCGATGAAATCGTTTTGAAATCGATGAAATCGACGTGAAATCGATTGAAATCATTTGAGCGATTTAAAATCGATGAAATCGCTAAAAATTGAAATCGATTTCAAGAGTGAAAACCCCCTTGATTTTTTTATTTTATTGTGTAATTATTTCAAAATGGACATGAAAATAAAATGTACGATGAATTTCTAGTTGCAACAATCCAGTATATTTAAGTATGAAACCTTTACAAAGCTTTTTTTTAAAACTCTTAATCTCGTTTACATTTAAAAAAAAAAAAAAAAAAAAAAAAAAAAAAAAAAAAAAAAAAAAAAAAAAGCACGATATAAGACCACGTATTCGCGATCGGCAAAAATTCCCTCAAACCGTAATACGAATTTACGTCTGCTCTCTCGCCACACTCCACATACATACGTTTCGAAGTAACTTCTTTTTTTTTTCTTCTTCTCAGGATGGATCGATCGCTCTCGCGCTTTATAGGAAAGGCCGAAAGAGGATATTCATCGCGAGAGAACGCGGGGTCGTATCTCTTACATCGGCCGCGGTGGAAAACTCGATAACCCTCATACCCCCCCCCCTTTCCCTTTCTCCTTCTTCAACGAGCTAAATCACCGGAGAAGTTATCGGGCGCGCCGCGAGAACCTACCACGCGCTCCACTCACTCCCTCCTCTTTTTTTATTTTTTACCTCAGCATGCTCACACTCTTCTTCTTTCTCTTGGCGTCCTTTTGCTCTTTCCATTCGTGTTGTACGTTTTTCGTTTTATTGTCTCCTTTTTCGCGAACTCACACGCGTGAAACGTGTGCGATTTACTTTTCGACTGCTGCTGCTGTTGCTGTAGAATGGACTGGTTGGAAAACTGCCGTAAACCGATAATAGCCAAACTTTTTCCAGACGGTTTATTTGACGGTCTGACCATGTCTATATCTATATGTGTATGTACCTACTGCGATGAAATGTTCGATGTAAGAAGGAGGGTACTAAATTTGAAAAAAATTTTTAGATTAATTAATTTAAAAGAAGTATATAGTATTTAATGTTTAAAAAACACGGTTTCATTTACTGTGTTTATTGTTTTTATAGTTACAGCACTTAAAATTGATTTATCGACATATTAACTCTTTTAAAATGTATCGAGAGATATTGTCCATAAAAATTTAAAACTACTTGAAATGGTAACACTAAAAGTTTTACCTTTTGAAATCAACTGAAAAAGTGCTGAGCTTTGTATACTATCGATATTCAGTATTTAAAACGATAAAAAAAAGGGCATTTGATAGCCGAGAGTAAATGTGAATTTACTGAAAAAAATCGAGAACAGAATACACACACATAGACCGAGTCTAGTGTAGCAAAAAACTCTTCAATCGACCAGCATATATCGCAATTGAAACAAACAGAAAAGGCAGTTTATGAAAAATCGCGCTATGCAAAAGGTTATCGGTATACGCGATCGAACATACAGCCAATCTTTTTTTCTCCCAAGCGGGTGCAAAAGTGCGTCGAGTTGGAAAAAAAGGCCGAACGCGTAAAAAGGGCTCTATTCAGCACAGTAGGTCCGATAAAATTTTGTATGTGCTGGATATGAGGGAAGGGTATATATAAAGGTGGATGGAAATACATATCAGTAACTCCCTGGTGTATGCGATGAAAATCGTTCGCTCAGCTAAAAGCCTAGTGAGCGAGCGTGCGCGTATTGATAACGCGCGGAATCACATTATAGAGGGAAAGGGCAATACGTTATCCGAGCGTATATCAGCAATGGCATTTTATATCCGGATAGATCGGTCAAACTTTCAAACTATACTGGGAGGGCGAGGCAGTTATGAAAAGCTCTCTCTCTCATGCGCATATACATCAAACACGGTCAATGGCTCGTATTCAAGCCAGCTCTCGCCTATACCAATTTTCCTAAGTACGTTTGGGAAAATTGCTCTCTTGTCCGATATGCGCTAATGGATACTGTATGATCTCGAATTAATTTATATAATATTCAAGCAAAATCATTAATTTTTTAATTATTTAAATACATACTTTTTGACATGATAAATGTAATGAGATAAAAGTAACAAAAACAAACTTCAAAATAATCTTGTAAAGAATCCATTACGTTAATACACTTACGAAAGATTTCATTTTTTCCTAGTCCATAAAAGATTAACTTTCAAGGCTAGAAAAAAAAAACAGATGTATAATCTGTCTTGGGGTCGATGTATGTGACACGTGTGTGCATAGTTGGACGTATGAGCCTTGAAAAAAAAAAACAGTGATCCCTAAAAAAGTAGCCTATGTCGTTATCGATGGTCAATAATGGCCATTATGCATACGTCACACGACGGAATTTCCACATGCTGATCGATCATTCTTTCCCCTGAGACGCTTTTATACGAGCGAAGCGACAAGTCGATAACGCTTCTACGACACTCTTGCTCAAAACAAACAAACGAGATGAAGATTGAAATATTCATTGTTTAAATTGAAACTATTGAAATTTTTTATAAATACTAGAAAAAAAAATATTCAATTTATTATTTCTTCAAATATTCAATTTATTAGTTCTTTAATTCTCTTAAATATCAGAAAGGTCAAGTTATCCAAAATACGAAAAAAGTGGATTCACGACAGTTTACACATTTGTAATCGTTAATGACAAATCAGCCAAATTGGAAAATTTTCTGTAATTTTGAGACTAGTCAACACGATGTTCGTGTTTGTAATTGATTGAATCGTCGCAATTGTTTGCTCGGCTTACAGAATCTGCTTGTACTAATTGTGTCAAACTGTTACTACAGTGACTTATTCGTATTTTAAAAATCATTCGTCTTTAGTCTGCTTAAATAAAAAAAAAAACACAGACCCTGCTGTGCCAGTATAACTGCAACAAAAAAGACCGGGCGTATTAAATTAGAGCCATTTTTCAAATGATCTATTATTCAATTAATTTCTTGCAGAAGGGAGGGGGGGTTAGAGTTGTCCGTTCCGCTTCTATCTGTCATTCATTCGTGAAGAAACGATGGTTATTGATTTTACAATTTGTATACGTACAGAGTAAGCACGCATATAGGGTGACGAATTAAAATTTATTGGAGTCATTTCTGAACACATTATAAGACAAAACGATGTGTACGTAATTGTATTTAATGAAAATTGTTTCATGACAAACTCTCTATCTTTTGCATTTGAAAATTAAACATCGAACACTAATATAAGGCCGATTATCAAATGAAAAACATCATTTTTCCCAGTGATTTCCAAAAATATACTTCTCCTTTCTCACGACACACAAACCCCCCTTAGCATAATATATCTCTAACATTCGACCTCCTAAGTCCACAATCCTTCCCATTAATAATTTTATCGTTGGTAAACATACAAAAAAAAAAGTAAGCGTGTAGCGAAAATGATTCATCGTCTCACGTCATCGAAGCGAAACGCTTGCATCAGTCTCAGGGGGGGTTCACAGTAGCACAAAATCTGAATATAATCCCATAGAAGCGTCAGGCGATTAATGAATTATGACACATGTAAATCCAAGTCATAATCGGGGGTACTGGCACCTTGCATTTAGTCGACACAAAGCGCCCGAGTGAGAAAAGGGTGTTCAGCCTCTTTGGAGCTTGCCATCCCCTTGGGAGAGACGCGTGTCAGCTCCGAGACTAGGGACGGTTACGCGGCAAGAGGAATAGGATGAGAAGGAGGAGGGGGAGTAGTAAGCGACCGAAGGTGAAGGCCGGGGGGAGAAAGCTCTCCGCACGTGGACGTTTCTCGGCTTACTGCGAGACAAATCCGCGAGGAGTGCCTGCATGCATAAGCGATTAAGCCGCTTTAAATTTATTAAAACGCCGTCATTTCGCATAAGTCGCCCGAACCTCTACTCCCCCCCCCTCCTCTTTTTCCAAGCTTTTTCTACGTTCGGCAATGTTATGCTCGATTCTCCATCTAGAACGCAAATTGTGCCCTCTTCCCCTTGATGTAAGTCGATTGTTAATGCTGTTTTTTTATTTGTTTGACCTACCTTGATGACTGGATATTTTAGATATCTACACGCTTATTCCTTCTTTTTTTTGTGTGTTTAAATTATATGGTATGATTATGTCGACAATTATTTATTAGGCATTATGTCATCACGGTAACATTAAATCTGATCGTTATTAATTTTTTATAAACCAAAAATCAACATTCAATAAATTATAATTTTTTCTAAAAAAAAATTGTTTATACACAATTTATTGCATTATCAATATATAACAAACAAAAAGGGAAGAAAAAAAATCTTTTCATACATCAAGAGACACATATCTGTCACCCCAAAGAAAAGAAACCCATCACACAGACATATACATACACATACACACAACAAACATTGCGAAAAAGTTTCAGTCTATTCCCCGAGCGCAACTCCATCAGTTCCCATATATTTATACATACACACATATCCAAGAGCATCTGACAACGCGATCCCCGCGCGTCATAATACATCGGGCGCTCTCTCGCGCTTTAGCTACTACTACTGAGCTGCTATATCTCTCTACCTCGCGTGAGCCTCAAAGCCAAAATCCGATCCCTGCACTCGCGACAATAAATCCGCTAGCTAAAACCTGATGCCAGTCAAGCAGCTCTCTCTTACTGGCATCAAAATCCCCTCCCCCTCTTACTTTCTACGTATATGTATATTATGCGCAGCCCCCAATATTGATATTGGAGAACAGCAAAGTGCGATCCTAGACTCCCCTCGACTCGTTCGCACCCACGCGCGCGCGCCCTTTTCAACCAAGAAAGGAGACGACAACGTTGGACCAAAGCTGTGACGAGGTAGAGGAGGGGGCGCAGCTTCGGGTCACGCTTATCAAAATAACGGTTACATCTTCATAAATATTTGTCCGGAGTTGAAAGGCTAGTAAATGGAAAGGGAGAGAAACGACTATAGCGACGAGCGTGAAATCGACATGGAAATTAGGGCGCGAACTTATAAAGCCGAGGGAAGTTTAGGTGGTTTAAAATTGGGCCGCTATATAGAGTTGGTTATGGGGGTTCAAATATGCCAAAGGGGGGCAACAAGCGAGAAAGATATCAGCTCAATATTGACGTCGACTATTTGTCGGGGAATAAATTTTTTTTTACGATTATGTGGCGCAGCTTATATATCGTTGCTTAATTATTGATGTTAACGTCGAGTCTGACAATTTTATGAGAATAAAGAGAGAGAGAGAGAGAGGGGATTATATAAGCTGTTCAATGTTCTCTGGCTCATAGGGGATATCTCTTTAAAATTGACGTTAAAATTTACAGCGAGAATTTATGTCGCTTTATTCATGCAAACGCTTATTATGAAACGGATAAAGTAAATTTAGCTGTCCTAAGCTCAATAAACACGACCGATAAATTTAAATAATTAATATAAGCTTGAAAATTTTGAATATTGCACTGGGAATCATAAGAGAAAAAACAGCAGGAAGTTCAGAAATATAAGGCAAAAACGAAACTGAAAAAGGGCGACAGATATAGTACTCGTATGTAAAACCACATTGGGACGTACATACAATATATGTATTATTGGCTCGTAACTCGTAAAAGTGCGCGCTCTCTCTCTCTCTCTTTCCTACTCGCGCGGGCGTGAAACTGTATAAACATTTCGAATTAGTATTCAGATGTGCAGCTGTTGACTTCTTTCGGCGCCCAATGCTCTTGAGACCTCAGGGGCTCTCGTCTTACGACGTACGGCCCAAATCGAACTGCTTGTAGAGTGAAGGGGAAAGAAAGAGGAAAGAAGTAGAAGAGGAGCAGGGCTTCTTTCCGAGGCTTCGCTTAATTGTCAGGGCAGATGCCCGACTAGCCTTTCCTCCCTCGCTCTTTTTTGCCCTTAAGCAAGCGGTTTTTGCCTTATTCTCTCGTAGATCCTATTCTGAGTATTTACAGTGTGTGTGAGAGCTACTGCTCTCACACACACTGTAATTACAAGTCATAATAATTTTGAAGTTAATTTTTGTATTGTATAGCAGGACACTCCTTGCAAAGGATGATCTTCAAACGTGCACAATTTTAAACATATACATTATCCGCTTTGTAGTCTCGCGAGTATAGCTTGTTACCAGGCCGAATTAACTTTGTCGAATAAATTCTCAGACATACGTATATACATACATGCACATGAGCTCTCCGTTGGCGGGCTGACATATTTTCTCACCTCTGTCTCGCATCGTTTGGCATAAGATTTTTCTCGATACTCTTTCTCGTGTGTAGACCCGATCACTACAACACAACAAGTCTTTGCGTTCGCGCACGAGAAAGAGAATGAGATAGAGGAGGAGAAGGAGAGGAAGGAGGAGAGCGCGAAAACGATAGGCCTGTCGGAGAACGGAGCGCCGCGAGCTGCTTGGGAATCTTTATTGATACTGTAACTGAGATTTTTCGGTGGGATTTATCTGCCTTCTTCGGCCAACACGCGCCTTATCGCTCTCTCTCTCTCTCTCTCTCTCTCTCTCTCTCTCTCTCTCTCTCTCTTGCTATATCTTCTCCTCCTGATCCTTTTTCTTTGCTCGACGTGCCAATGCATTTTGGTCATTTTGTCGACAAACACCCCCTTTAAGATCCTATACACATACATACACTCAGAGGGGGAACTTTTAATCCACTCCAAATGCTCGTAAGCGCGTTTTTGCCTTTGTTGTGCCTTTCCTTTTTTTAGCGACAGCCAAAGTGCCTTTCGTTCATGGGTATTTACAACAACTCTTTGCTTTAAATAAACGCTGATATTCGAATAAAAATATGTATATATTTAAACAGGTTGTAAAATAGTCGGTTATTAAAAACATGATCATCCAAGACGAAGAAATCAAGCCATATATGTATTTTAATATTTCGACCATCCTTTTTTGCTTCTGTAAAATGCTACCGTGCCGCGTAGTTTAATTACACACATCCGAAAAACCTGTTATTATATTCAAACTAAAACTAAAATAAATAAATAAATGCAATATTTTCAGATCAAGCTGGTCTGCACGCATGACGTTCTGACAGGAAGATGACGATCAAAATGTCTAAAATTGCGCGGTTACGTTTGAGAATATATTGCGACTTGGGCGGATATTCGTCGCTACAGATCAAGCTCAAATTGTTCTTAACTATGGGTTTTGCCCCTTAGGGCCCTAACTCCATCGAAAAGTCGCGGGTTATTCTCCCTTTTTTTTTAAGAAAGAAGAAAAAGAGCTTCTATTTCTCTTTCTCTCTCACGCTTTGCGTCCGATTTAATATTCTAATAGCGACCTGTCGCGTGCGCGCAAATACAAAAACCGACGCTCGAGCCTAAATGCTACGCTGTCACGGGGTCGTCGGGTAAGAGTTGGATAGAGAGAGAGAGAGAGAGAGAAAGAGAGAGAGGGTATACCGGCTCCTTCGTCCGTGACAAGCATGCCTCCTCCTCTCCCTCTTTCCTTTATCCAACACTCAATTAAAGACACGAGAATCGCGCGTTTGCCAAGCATTATGCCTGTACACGTGTAGAGATCTCTTTCTCTTTCTCTTTCAATCTCTGGCGTATATAGCGATGTGTGTTTTTGTTTTTTTCGAATCTGGTCGCTCTTCAACTCTTGACGCTGTAAGTGCCGCTCACATAAAGTATTACTTTGCTCCGTCAAGCATCAAAGTTTGGGTGCGCGAGAGAGAGATAGCAATAGCTTGGTAAGAATAGACGTGCGGATAAATAGGGAATCAATGTTTTAAAAGATCTTGGGAATTGTAGTTCACTAACCTTATAGCTTTGCGATCAAGCTTCGATTTTTATATACTCGTAAAGAAGATAAATAAGATATGTGTAAGGCTGGTTTTTTCAATAAAGGAAATGGAAATAATTCGGTTTTATACATACCTATACTTTGTTATTAACTGTAGAATAAATTCAAGGTTTTAAATTGTATAATTACTTATTATGAAAGTCGTCTAATCTTTCTAGTTTACGAAAAAAATGTTATGAATAATATTTATGCAATTAGTTTATTACAAAACGTTTATAAATAAATAAATTTATTGAAAAATAGATTTTATTCTCAATAAATTAAACTTATAATCATCCCTGTTCAAACATTGCACACTGTGATAGACTGAGAAAATTATAAAATTTGAAATTTTGGGAAAGGATACAAACCTAAATTATAATTTTTTACACGATATTACAGCTATGATAAATCATTTTGGCTTAAAAGTAAAAAAATTTGCAATTTTTGGAAAGGCTCGAATTGACTTTAAGGATGCGGCAATGGAGTTATAAATAATTTTTAGTCAAAGATTATATTTTTTAATTGATAAAGTATTTATTTTTACATGGTCAATGTTACATTAATGTGAATTGCTTTATCTGTATTTTTTTGGCTATGGACAGGCAGAACATACACCATTTTCTTCTCCACATGGACAGGGATAACCTAAAAAAGAACATTTTTTTAGAAATAAAGTCGCACGTTGGTATTATTTAAACACTCTCTGTAAACGGTTCTGAATTGAGTATAGAGCTTTAATTAAGAACTGTTTATGAAGAAAATATTATTTTTATCAGGCACGCTATGCCCAAAAACGCACGCCTTTGCATAGCGGAATATAGGCCATTGCGCATTCACGCCTGCAGGCGAGCGATTTTTTTCATACCATAACGCCGTGGGCAATGGCCTATATTCCGCCATGCAAAAGCATGTGTTTTTAAGTCATTCTGCACATGCGTGAAAAAAATAGTATGTACAACGCGTGTGGAATAGTTGCCTTATTGCTCACTCAAGCGCGCATGTCACACTCGCTTCGTTCGTGCGCAATAAGTGACTTTTTCTTACTTGTTGTACAATGTACTATATTATGCTTAAATATATATATTTTTTTCTTACAATCATGCGGTTCATATGCAGAAGTGCAATAATCATCGTAGCCGCAACATTCACCATAATCGCAGTCATCGTTATAAGTACACTAAATATATTTTAATTTATTTTATGATTTGTATAATTAATGTGTTTATTTATTGAAATTTTTATTTATTTGTAAGCATTAACTATGAAATTACGCAATGACAAAAACACTTTCATCAAAAATATTTGCATCAAAACGTCACAAGTTCAAGAAATTTAAATAGATAAAACAATATTGTAAAATTGATTATCAAAATCACCATACGTAAAAGTAGAGTGATTGAAGGAAAACTCAAAATGTTACAGTCATCTTGGTAGATTTCATAGAGGCATAGTTTTCGTAATAGATGCAAATATATTGTAAAGTTAGAATACTTACTGGTTCACGTATTACAGCCATTGACGTAAAAATCAGTTCAAAAAATAAAATATATCTGAACAGCATATCGGTTCTGGAAAAAAAAAATTAAATTTATTTATTTAATAAGTGCAGAAATAGTGAGATTTGAACAAAATTTTAAGTTAATAGCATGTATAATGATCCCGTACATTATAAAGAGTTTTTTTTATTTGTTAAAAAAATGATTTTCATATAATTTCAAATTTTTTATTATTAAAAGTAAAAAGCATAAGCAGTAGATAAAACTAATTTTTATTTAATATGAGATAGAATTTAAGTCGTTTTGATGTATTTTTTGAAACCCAAGTTATGTACTCTTTTTCGATCATAGAATATTAGACTCTGATATTTAAAAAGAAAGCTGTTGCCAATTAACCCTTGAATTAATCAGTACAAAACTTTACAAAATAATTTTATTAAATATACAAATCTTTAAAACCAACTCGTTATTGTGGTATTAAAAGTACAACTCTGCTGATCAAGGATGCTAAGCAACAGATGGCAAGGTACCTATAGTTGGATGGTTGACCTCTAACATGAAGCTGAAGCTACCCGCTGGAGCTAGCCGCAGACCAGGGACGTATAGACCATGTGGGGCCCCCCCCCAATGAAAAAACCTATAAAATCTATTTTATGTGTCTAAAATTGTTTTAAATAGTTAAAAAACTTGAATAAACATCAAATCTAACATGTTTGA
>JAPYZE010005023.1:0-11083 GCA_030522805.1 Leptomastidea abnormis | reverse complement strand
CGAAAAGTCGAGTACTCGGCTCGGCTCGGCTCGACTTTTCGAGTCGAGTTTTTTTACCGAGTAACTCGAAATTTCGAGTACTCGCACACCCCTAGTAATGATGGAAAATTGAATATGATAAAATTTTATTATGAAAAAAGGATAACAGATTTGTATATTCAAATTAACAACAATTTTCCCACGATTAGCAAAATTTTTTCTTTTTTACATGCTGTACAAGCTGATATGTAATTGAATTATAAGGCACCAATTTAACGTGAAACTACATTTTGGTGTAGGGGTCTGGATTTGCAAAATATTTCAGACACAGTTGAATTATTAAATGAAAACTTTTATTAAAAATCAAGCGACAGGGAAAATCTAAATGAAATTCTTGTTTTGACATAATAAAAGATGTGAACTCTGGCATGGCAATTGTTTACAGCGTTCTATTCATACCATGTATAACACGAAATATCGACGCCTCGAACGAACAATTTCAAAATCGCGTGGACGAACAAAAGCTCAATTTGACACTCTCGGATGAAGATCAGCACAATTCGGAGCTTTTTGACAAATACTAGCTTACTGTTTTATTTTTAAATAATATATTACTAACAAAAATTAGTAGTTTTTTTCATTTGTTCCAACAAACACAGTATCACTGTAATATTAAATGAGAGAGTAAATTACAAAAAACAAAATTTCATGGCTAATTGATGACAGCGTTCGCAAAAGAAATAAGGAGTGAATGTAAAAATTTTGTTTCATGTAGTTCGTCGTATGCGCTGCAGTGTAGGTAAGTACCTTACAGGCCGCGCGAAAGTGGTGCTGTTGAGCTTATAGTTGGCGCATAAACACGTATAAAAGAGAGGAAGAGAAGGAGGAGGAGGAGATGGCTTGTCGCTCAAGAATTTTGCGACAAAATTTCATCCGGGTTTTCTGTTTCAGTCAACAAAAAAATAAGGTGTTCCAGGAGAAACTTGTGCTGCTGGATTGGTCGAGGAGGTATAAAAAGTCGCAGTGGATTTTTTCTTTTCCGGGCACTCCTGGCTCCGCCGAATTCGTCAGCTCGCTTGCCTGTCTTCGACGACGACGATGAAGACTTTGCTGCATGTGCAAGCTTGACTGAGAGGTAATAAGTTGCTAGATTTAACGCTAAGTGAACGACTTACTTTTCGAGAGTTGGTTTATGCTAAAGAAGCATGGCATGATACCAAAGGCTTGATTTTTCTTTTTTACAAAAATAAAATTTCTTTTTATTTTCAATAAATTAGTACAACTAGATACCTTATGGATATGATGACTATTGTGCTTTTGTGGTTTCATACATATGTTTGGCGCTTGATTTTTATTTCAAGCAATAAAAAAAAAGTTTGATTATCAAATGAACCTCGCTGACGAGATTATTGTTGAATTTAAATGTCCAGGAGCACTGGGACATCCGATATTTTTAATTCTCTATGTGTATATTCACATATAGAATCTCATATGACATGTCATTGAGTATTTTTTAAATGCCAGGTTGAAAATTCGATCAAATGGACTATGAAATTATTATTTTTAACTTGAAATAATGAGAGCAAGTTTAATTAAAAAACTCTTTTCATCTCTCTGACATATATGGTTTAAGCGCGAGAGCACGCATGTGAGTTGTTTACGTGTTTCTCATATTTTCCATATGTAAATTGAGAAAAATACGAAAAATTCAATATGCACAGTAGGATTTGTAAATCAAGCTCGTATCATTTTTAACAGTTAATTTTTGTTTTACATAAATACGCCTGACTTGCTAATTTAAAGGCTTGAAATGTCAAAATCAAGGGGCGCGGTAGCGGACCCGTGGCAAGTATGACCCTATATATACATTACATTTCACCAGTCGCTATGTACCTATATACATACGTTATAAAAAAATTTTTATCTCAATGAATCAATTCAAAAATAAATTCTAAAAATAATATTGACTATTTATTAGGGGTGTGCGAGTACTCGAAGTTTCGAGCCGAGTAGCTCGAAAAACTCGAAAAAACTCGGCTTGACGAGTACTCGACTGTCCGAGCTGCTTGAAAAAACTCGGCTCGACGAGTATCCGAAAAATCGAGCACTCGACTCGAACTCGGTCAAAAAACTCGACGAGTCGAGTACTCGGAAATTCGAGTACTCGCACACCCCTACTTTTTATTGAAGTTTTCATTTCAAATTTTGTAATTTTAGTGTCTACATAAAACATACGAAATAATATTAAGAAGTTGAAAAAAAAAATATCTATTTTGAATAAATTGATTTTATTTGTAATAGAATTGAGTTATTGCATTGTAATTTTATCAGAGTTATAAAATATATAATCAAGCAAATAGAAAATATCAGATTCATAAAATACTAATCCATTTGGTAATACTTCCTTTTATTACCTATAGTAATTCGAAAAAAAATTTCATTGATCAGCAGTAAATACTTTTTATTCATTTTATAGAAAAAATAACCAGAAAATGATGGTTTTATTACTAATAAAATAACTTCCCTTTCTCAATTACAACTTTTCCTTCTTAGCTCATAAAAAAAAAAAAATTAATCACAAGTATATTTGAAGCTAACAAATAAATAAATGAATGAACGAAAGATAAGACATTTAGATGCTTAGTCAATCAAGTAAATTTATTAAAGCTACAATTCCAGATTATTTTCTCTAGCGTGCACAGCAACATATACTTACAAGAAAACTCTCTCATCTAAATAGTAATCGATTTCTTTTTTAGTGCTCGATAAATCTAAAGCGGCACCGCAGGCAAATAGCATAGTGCAGTTTACGATTCCAGTGTGTTACTCTCATCGGGACTACAACAACCATAAAATACAATGGTAAGAGAAGAAGAGGGGTATGAGAGTAAGGGGGTGAAGGTAGGTACAGCAAATCTTGAAAGTAGAGTAACAAGAGCTGTGAGCTTTATTACATTAAACTTATAATAATATATAGAGAACAAAATAAACTTATAATACTATATAGAGAAATCGATGGTAATACTAATGAAATTTCCAAGTCTCTCTCTCTCTATAGGAGAACTGGGGAGGGTAAGAAAGGATAGCGACTTCGTTGTCGAGGGCGGAAACGTTTTGAGTCTTGTAGCGGCATAAGGAAGCATTACGCTGAAACGTTTCCTGCGAAGCGAAACTTCATTAAAGAGCTGCTTCGTATAGGTATGTATATGTATGTATGAGAGAAGTAGCAGCAGCAGCTCTTCCCTTATTTCAGTATTTCACCTCGAGTTATATTAAAGAGACGACGAGAGTTCGACATAACGTTAGGTACTTCCTGACCTGATATGATGATAATGATTATGATAATGATGATTATGATGACGATGATGTAGTGGATTACTATGCATATAAAACAGAATGGAAATATTATTATGTGCACATCAAAAGAAATGTAACAGTTAGAGTGAAGCAAATCCTTCATTCATATTATTTTTGTATTTGAATGATAATTTTGATTTCATTTCAAATTTGAATACATCAAATGAATACATGAAATGTGTTAGTTGCATTTGACAAAATCGCATCGTCTATTTGGGATAAATAATTTTTCAAAAAGAACGATAACAAAGAGACCTGCAAAATGGAATGAGGGGGCAGGAAGAGAAAAAAAGCACCACTCTCACCTTTTTGTGTTTGTACTTTTCTCTCTTTCTCTCTATTTTTCTTTCTTTAGATAAATCATGTATTACAAACGATTATGTGAAATTTGAGTTGCTTAAAATTTGCTCTTATTTATGCCTCTACTCGACTACTTAACTGATTTATTCTTTAAGCTGATTATATATAAATGACATATATTATCAAATGAAATTAATCATATATACTGCTTTGCTACTTGTATATACGATAAAAATATCTTAATATACTAAAATTTGACAATTTATGAAGAATTAAATTATACGTTTTCTAAAGAGAGAAACCAAGATTAGTTTAATCAAAATTAAAAATTTAATCGAATTTGTGATTATGCTAATTCATTAGTCATCTTTGAAAATTTTATTTTTTTGAGTAAAATTTCATATTTTACTGTTACTATACCTATTATACTGCTATTTTATTTGCAGAGAAAAATTTATTTTAGAGAATATTAATATTTGTTAACGTTAACATCTTAAATATCATATTGTTCTCTTATACTATAATGTAATTACAATCTGTATTTGATTTGAAGGCCTGATGGTCATGGAGTTAAACCCACTGGCTAAATAAACTACATATCAATCAATCTATCTATTTATCTCTCTCACTCGCCGAGAAAATAGAGAAATTGCCGTATATTTATTAGCACTTTCCATCTTCTCCTATACACGCGGATTTTTTCCTTCTTTCTCTTCTGCTGCCACCGCTGACTGCTATTCGCTCTCGGATAAGATCGTTCTTTTCTTTCTGAGCACTGGGCGCGCGTCTCTCTTGACCTGCCAATTTCGCATCCGAATTCATTCGTCTTCCATCGCTTAATTCTCCGTCAAAGAAACGAGAAAGATAGAGTTCTTTTTAGAAAAAGAGAAATGAAGAAAAAATTGAGTGCATGCGTACTACAAATATTAGGTAGTCAAAAAGCAGCCACCTTTTCAACAGACCCAAGAAACCTGAGGTAAAGATTGTAATAACTTTCACCTTTCAAGCTAAAGTCGAATTTAGGGGCTAAATAATCGTAGTTGAGTTTGGGGTGATATAATAAGACGAAATATAAAAAAAAAAATTTTCTTTTTCTTCAATTTATATCTCCCCCCCCCCCCAACGCGCCATTAAAGTCCAATTTTGGGGCTAAATAGTCACATGCGAATATGCAGGGGTGTTATGCAACCATCAAGACTATAATAGCTGTTTTATACTCCCATTAAAATGTGTTACAGCGAGATAGCCGTCTCTTGCCGAGATAGCAGGTTCTTGCCCAAAAAAAACGTAGCTGCTTTTTGCCTCTCTTCCAGAGGTAACTACTTTCTTGGGACTCTCGAAAAGGTGGCTGCTTTTTTAAATCGTAGCTGGTTATTGCACCAAGCCGACGTACTCAGCAGAGAACGATTAAAAAGGGATGAAACTCGAAGGAGTCACAGTAGTTACAGACGAAACTGGTAAGATACATTACTTGAACGTATTATGGAGGTCTCCATAATCGATATATTGCTTTCTAATATGTAACTTATTTGAACGAAGAAAAATTATGATTTATTTATTAATAAGTATTAGAGTTATATTGCGCAGTTCATGCGCCTTGCATTGTTAAATACATAAAAAATAAAATGGTAGATATAATGATTTTTTATGAAATTTTTTCATTGCAACACATAGGGGAGACCGAGGCTTGATTAAAGTTTTTTTTCTTTTCTCTGTAACTTTTTTAATTTTTCATATTTTTATTCTGAACAAAAAGGATCTTAAATATATTGATTTTTGCTACAAAATCCACTTTGTTCGGATTTGCTAAATGCAATGGTTTAGTTTTAAATTAGAATTTAAAAACCGGGGCTTGATTAAACAAATCCAAAAAAACCCGGGGTATGATTAAAAAAGGCCCGGGGTATGATTAAAATTCCTAAATATCATTGCAATATCAAATTTTAGGCATTAATCTTGATAGTACTTTTAAACTACAACATATTACGAAAATTTTAATCCCTGACTGATGTTTTTAAATGTTTCCGTTTACGAGTAATAGATTATTTTATATCGATACATTAAATATTTTTTCACAACTTCATTTAACCGTAACTTAAATTAAAGGCCTTGAACTCAGCTACAATTTAAGCCCTAGCTGGTTGAAAAAGCTTGTTTAGTTTTAAAGCTACAAAGGATTAAAGTTACGAATTATTTTAATACGATTTTACATGTAAACAGCCATTTATCTAAAAATTATTAATTTTTAATGCTATTTTTTGATATTTTAATTTCAATCGCATGTAACTTTGGATCTAAAAAAGCTTTTTTAACCAGCCAGGGTTTAAATTAAAGCTTATCTCGAGTACTTTTTTTCAAATATTTTTCTTTATTCTTTCCAACTTTTTATTAATGAAGAATTCACAAGCAAACATTTTTTAATTATGCCCCGGAAATTTTTTTAATCTAACCCCGGAAAATATATGTTACTTGAAATGGACATATCTCAGAAAGGAATAAAGCTAGAAAGATCGTCGGGGTCGCAAAATACTCGTATTGAATAGTACTTAAAGTTGGTCCATTGTGTGAAACCTAAATCGCACTGTTAAAATATAAGAGCTAATATTCATAAAACAAACGCTTAAAAAATGAAGTGCAAAAATCAAAAAATGGCACTAAAAAATAGAGTACGTCGCCAAAATATGTCCTATTATGGAAATTAACTCCTTTTAAAAAGTACAACATGACCTCCAAGTTTCGTTAGATTCCATAACTTCTATCAAAAGTAATCTCAAAATTTTAATCAAGCCCCGTTTGAATGTAGCCCCGGTCTCCCCTACTTATTTTTTCCGTCCTCCGGCCGGGAAGTGCCAACTTCCCAGCCGCTGCCCGAAAGGAAGTTGTTGTTTCCCGGCTGCTTCGGACGGAAAAGTCGTATACACACCACGGCAGGGAGTAAAGAAGCCTCAGATCACCAGGTTCCCGCTTGGCTCGGCTTCGCCTCGGGTGGAATATCCTGATGATCTGGGACCTTCTTTACTTTCCCTGCCTAAGTGCGTAATATACTATTTTTGATTTTTACGGGGGGGGGGGGGGCGTTTCATCTCTCATACCCCTCGACAAGGGCTTTGCTCCCTATACCCCTTACTGAGGCTGCCACCCCTGGACCTAAACATGTTTTGTCTTCCTACAACTTATTGAAATTTCTTCACTCATTGCAAAAAAATAATGTCCGCAACTCGGACGTACGCGTTTTTCTAGCTCTCATTTGATCCTCCTATACACACTCGTCATTGGCTTTGCCAACGACTTGTGTGCACCAATCTCATTAATCGTGCAGAAAAGTCGTACTTTACGCATTTGTCACAAACATATGTATTTAACGACTTCAAAGCTTTTTCTATCAAAGAAAAATAAATGCACGAGGAAAAGGAAGAATTTTCAAAATGCGAAAGAAATTTTAAAATAATTTTGGATTAAATAAACAGTCAAAAACGAATAGTCTAGATTTGTATTAAAATGAGAATGAATCGATATAGTGTCAGACAAAGCGAGCATAGGTGTTGTAAGTATGATAAAAAAATACAATACTGCAAGGATTGTTTCGTGCAAGAAAGTGCAAGAGAGATAGAAGAAGTGACAAAGAGCGAGAAAGAGAGAGTGTGTAGAAATAGCAGAGTCATTCAATAGGCAAATAGAAATTTCATTACAAGAAGCCGATAGTCAAGTTTCAAAGGGCTGCTCAGGAGAAAAGAGAAAGAGAAAGACAGAAAGCCAGATACTAAAGGAATAGGTCAAAAGGTATGCAAAGCTCGAAACGTTTTCGTATATGTACTGTATAGCTAAACATATACATATACGTATAAAAAGGGTCAGTTACCAGCAACAGAATTGCTATTGAACGATCCGAGACAGTTTAATAATTGACGAAGGCGCGCTAGAGTAGAAGAGGATAGTCTCTCACCTCCCTCTTGCTCGACCTTATAAGGTAGAACTATATAGTATATCTATATAGATGCACAGAGACGAAAGGAGAAAAGCTCGAGATGTGCACCTTCTGTACCACCCGGTATTAGATATGAAAATTGCGCCAGAGCACTCGATATTTGCATTTGATATATAAGTCTGTATGTGTAGGTATGCGTACGTATACCTATATGTGTGAGAAAGAATGTACGCGCGCGGTTTATTCAGTCCTGTCACATATAAAGCAAGCATCTTTTTTTTTCTTTCTTTCTTCTTATTTTCCATTCCAAGAGTTTTTCGCTTCGTCTCTCGTAAATTTTACAAAGGATCAATCAATACACATGCTGGGGAGTAAAATTGAGATATTGAATTTTGATAAAGTAGAGTAAGCGCGAACTGAGGAAGAAAAGGGGGCAGATTACTTCAATTCTTTTTTTTTTTTTTTTATTATTTTGCAGAAAATATATTTCATATTTTTGAAAAATTTGTTTATTTTTTACTTTTTATTCGGCTGTCAATGAAAACTAGTTACAAAGACAAATTGTGTATAGGATATTTGACATTTTACTTATTAAAATATAAGACGACGTTTTATTTTTCTATTCATTAAAATATTATTGATTTAAAAAAAAAATTGTAATTTTGAATCTGAAATATTAAACCTTTTATTTATAGAAAAAAAAATAACATTATTATTTAATGAAAGCATGAAATGTAATTGTTTGTAAAAATAAGCGATAAACAGAATTTTTAATTTATTTATATGTATAATTTTAAGCAAGATATAAGAAAATAATTAAAAATATAAATTAAAGTTATTAAAATAAGCTTCGATTCAAATTTTCAAGTGATAAAAAAATATTATTTAGAACTTAAACCACAGGAGATCAAAGAATAAAAAATGAGAAAAAAGAGAAAGATAGAAATAGACTAAGCTTCCAATGCGTAAATAATAATAAATATTGAAGAATAACGCGCCGCCATCAGCTGTGGTAGAATTACAGAAATTTATGGCTGTGATCAGAATACAGTGCAATGAAATCTCATTAATGCTCCTGGTTTTGCTCTAGCCCCATAGGTAGTCACTTTATCGCTCTCTAGCTCTTTCTGTTTCTATTTTACGACCATTTTCGCTGCAATTTCAATGCAGACAGATCAAAAACATGTCGACCGAAATATCTGTTCACCAGTAGGCTGCTCTGACCCAAGGAATAGGAAAATTTTTTGTGAAATAGTTCTAATGGAGTGTTTTGACAACTACTGTGGAAGGGACAAAAAAAATGTTTAAAAAAAATAACAAAGGAGTTGCAAACCTTTCTCTTAAATAAAAAAAATTATCAATGTGGAAGGAAAAAATTATAGTTTGAGTGAATCGATCTCTGAAAATTATCGATTTCAATAGTTATAAATTGTTAAAATTGCCTTTGTTTCTGTGTGTACGTATAATTAATGAACCTAAATAATATTAATATGCATTGGAAAAAATATTTTTTTTTACCATAAATTTGAGAATAGCTTTATTTTTCAATATTTTTAACTCACAATATCTGACCTACTGATTTACTCAAATATTATTTATAATTATTTGAGTTATAGGTTCCCGTGCAATAAAACAAAAATCGCTTTTGGAGACCAAACAAACTGCTTTGACTCTTATTGAAGAGGTTTTACCTTTAAACATTTCAATTTATATTCAACTATACCAGTATAAGCTTACTCTTAATCCTTCATTACTTGCCGTGTACGTAAGCCTGGGCTGGACATATTCAACCCACCCAGTCCGCGATCTCTCTATCTCTCTCTATTTTTTGCAATCAGACTTTTAATTTCACCAAGAGAAGAGAATAAAGGAGGAGGAGAAAAGAGTTGGTGAGAGATTTATCGTCAGTTATATGGCTTGCTTTATTTGCGCCGAATGTTTTAACGATGCCGCGCTTTCATGTTGTGGGTTGTGTTGTGTTTTTGTTTGGTTGTTTTTTTTTTTTTTTTTTTTTTTTTTTGGGGGTAAATTCGATTGGATGCTAAATTTACGAATATTCGGTGTGCTTATATGTGGCGTATTATTTATAATACAAATAGAAGAGTTGCAATACACAAGCTTATTTGTACAGTATAAAATTTGCTTTAATCGGGCCTCTATTTGTTGTATCTCTATATTTTTGAGATAAAAAGTAATTTATCTTTTTTTTTTCGTGAGATATTTGCCTTGAAATTTAGTTTTTATTTATTGAGTCAATTGATTATTTAATAAATAAGCAAATATCAAAGATGTAAGCTTTTATGTCAGAAGTGATTTCTAATTGAGCTTTTTTGAATTATATCAACGGTATTATGCTTATAAAATAAATTTTAAAAAAATAAAGCGGAATACCTTGATCAAATATTTTATATGATGGCTTAAAGTTTATGATTGAAAACTGAAATAAAGGTATACATTCTGCGTACAGGTACAATATATAGCATTTTAGAAATTTATATTACTTAAAATAAATATAATGATTTTATGTACCTATATAAACATCACAACAGCACATTAAATCTATTGACAAGTTAACAATTTTTTATAATTTATTGAAAATAATGAATATAAATTTAATGAGGACAAACATTAAAAAGGTATTTTGTTAAATATTAATCCTCCAGAGATTATTAAAAAGAAAAATAGTATTTCAAACGTATTACGCACTGAAAATTATTGAAATTTTAGATTCATTATATGCTGCTAAATTAAAGTAGATACGTGAAATAAATATCTCATTAAGGGATAACAGTAATTTATTTGTTCGTAAATTTTAAAATTTCTATAGATAACGTGAAGTTTTAAAACCATGGCGTATAAAATACCCTTTGTTTTAACTTTTTTAAGACTACCTTTCTAAATTAACATTTAACAATTATTTTAACAATAGCAACAATATTAACTTTTTTAGTTTTCACAAAATAATTTTGGATTAAAAGAAAAAAAATAAAAGCAACAATTGTAGGAATAGCGCTTAAAAAAAGAAAAAAGAAATGAAAGCCAAATTTTAATCACGAGAGAACCTTTGTCACGATCATCAATAGTAGTTTAGTTGAATGTTGTTATGTCCTTTTTTTTATGCAGAGAAATAAAAAAATTCTATTGAATTGAAATCGTCATCTGTATTCTTTAAATAATGCCAATTCTATACATTATTTCACATGAATATAAAATGCTTTTTTTGCAAAACTAGTAGCTGCAAACGAGTTTCCTGCGTTTGGCTCCAAAAACGTGGTATGCAACAAGGATCCAGCACTACACATTCTTCGCTATTACATCAAGCACACATGTATTGCAAGCAATATAACGCCATCAGAACTAGAGAACAGTGAGAAAAGCTAGAATAAAAAAGGTCTTTATCGGTGCTTGCACAATAACGACAAAAAAAGCGAGCGTGAAGCTGGAAAATCGAATAAATAACAAAGGGTTATTCATAATATATATATATATATATATATATATATATATATATATATATATATA